>NJDC01008735.1:14679-44033 GCA_002245475.1 Calephelis virginiensis
CGACAAGTCCCGACAAAACCTAGCCCTATTACCTAGCTAAGAACAATCTTCATTTTGTCAGTTTTGATACAAAAAAAAAATTCGTATTAAAATCAGTTCATTCTTTAAAAGTATGATGCCACACACACACACACACACACACACACACAAACACACACAGACACGTCAAACTTATTACACCCCTCTTTTTCTGGCGGGGATTGAAAATAGGTCCAAACATTTTTAATTCTAAAACAAATCGTTTGTGGTTAAGGAGCGCCCCTGAACACCCTATCTCAATTATTTTCATACTTCAATGTGCAGACAACTATCATAAATGATTTTACAAATACATTCATACTAGCGGCTCGTATGGCATGGATAGAAATTTGTTTCAATAAATGTTACGTATGTTCATCATGGATGACATAGGATTCTAATAGTAAAATGTTTTTTTTCAAATCGGTCCAGTAGTTTCGGGTATATTTGCAAACAATGCAACGCAAACAGTTTTGTAAATATTAAAGGCATTAAAAAGTATACACAAAAATGTACTTGGAATTAAATTCGATGTGCAGTGTACACATTCTCGGAATGTGTTTGCAGTCTATGTCTTGTGTAATAGTTATTGTCTAAACATAATTATTTCTGAGAAATAATAGGAGCTAAATATTTGGATGATGAGAAATGGTCGCATTTGAAGTCAGCACTTGTATAAAAGCAAGATAATATGTAAAATATTTTTAGAGTATGTAATTGATTAACCTCCGATGGAGAAAGAGGGGTGCTATAAGTTTGACGTGTCTGTGTGTGTCTGTCATAACTTCTAAATGAATGCACAAAATTCGAAGCAATTTTTTTGTAAGCTGACACTGATCTAAATTCTAGATGGTTCTTTCTTATTCTTAGGTATATTACATTTAAGTTTCGCCGTAACTAACGTTATTATGATATATCTAAGCAAACTAGCAGATGTGCGTGAGTTTCTGAGGACAAGGAACAGACATTGCCTATGTTAACGTTAATTATTAACTTGATACGACAAAGACAATGGAGATGGTGTGCTGCCAACTTGAGGACGGTATAATAAGTCTCTTACGTAAATAAATTTTCTGGTTAATCTGCCGTCTGAACCGGAACATGACAATACCGAACGCTTACGTTTTGTTGTGGTAGGAGTCGTTACAAGTTGCCACCTAGTTTAACTGCACTACAAGAATAATAATTTGGAAATAAGTAACTTTTAGGTATTTTTCTAGATAGGTAGGTATTATACATACTATTCGATCAGAACAGCTCACCGGATGGGGCGTGAGATCTTGCTTTAAAATAAAAAAGGAAGTGCATTGGTTACAAAATAGAAATATTAACTTTATTATACCACAAAAAGTTTTCTCTCTTCTTTTACGATACCCTTGTTTTTGGGCTCAATTCTTGGGAATTTCTTTTCTTACTTTTGCCTAAGAAGTACAACTAAGGTATCGAAATTGTAAATTGTGCCGCTGTTTGCCCTGATTGGTACATCACCTTACATATTCTGTAAAGTCATGTTGGAGAGTGGAGAAGACTCACAAACGTAGCCCAAGAATTTGTCCATTACAGAGACAAACCAGTAACGTCTATGGTGTTTATCGTCGAGGTAGAAGAAGAGTTGCTTGAAGAACAAGTCGTTTGATTTATCTCTATATTTAAAAATGAATTCTCATTTCGCAGCATCACCGCATCACGCCTAAACGGATGCACCAACTTTCCTTATCCCTTTTTTTTCTGTTGTTGTCAGAAATTCTTATGAAAAGAAAACCCGGGAAAATTACAAGGAAAATGGAAGAAACAATGCTTTAATCCACACTAAAAACAGCTAATGTTAAGCGATACGTAGCTCGCCGGTTCGGTTAGTTCCTTATTGTTCGTAATGGAATACGAGTAATGTTCCTTAGCGATACATATTATAGATATCGTTTAGCACTCTATGTAACCGAGCAGCTATGTATTGTGAGAGTTTCAGCATTCAAAGGCCAAGGCCAATGCTAATCAGTGCCTTTCCAATCTCAACTTTATCTTTAGAGGAATATGGCACAGTTTCCATATTCACCTCGAAACACTTGTATCTTCTATTTGTGAGCGGGCTATTTTTGCTTGTTTTTTTTATAACATAAGATGGCGGGCAAGTTGACAGGGGCTTATAGTAAGTGAGTGTTTCGTGGTCTTATAACATATGAGTAGCTACCAATTCAATAGCTGTTTGAGTGTTTTTTTATGGGAAATGTAAATAATATGGTCGCCTCGTTGGTCGAAGGGTTAGCGTACAAGCCTAATCCACTGACCCACCGCGAAGCACTGGTTCGATCCCCGACGGGGACAGACATTTATTTAATGATCATAAAATTATCCGGGTCTAGGTCTTTATTAAATTTTATTCTGGTATCTAATTAAGTATTTCTATGTATTGATATCGATGACTAACACACCCATAACACAAGCATATAATTTGGAGCTACTTACTTTTCCCAGGGAATATAATTATGTCATACAATCTATCCGTGTTGGTCCCGAGCGCCGTTGAATAAGTTAGGGTTGCTGCTTACCTATGAAGCAAGTTGTAGGAGGCGAGCGTCGATTAGTTTATAATTAGCTCTGTTTCGAAACGTTTCGGAACATTTACGTGAATTTGTACTGCCTCACCAATTTCTGTCAACGTAAATAGTGGTAGCCATTTTGGTTTTCCGGTTCAAATAGTAAAAAGGCGGCACACTTATGCAAGTGGTTGCTAAAGACGGTATTCCTAAACATCAAAAAATGCGTCTGTTTAAACTCATTAATAAGTACCGACAAATTGTAGTAAGGACAGACCTATATGTACCTATTACGCATAAAAAAACTCTTGTTTGTTGATATGTTGCAAAGAAATTATAAAAAAAACTAATATTAATATGTTGTTAGTTTCCGTTATTTTTATGTTAATTGGGATATTAAATCAGTAATTTTATATACAAACATGTTTACTGTTCATGTGTTCGTATCTACTGTTGTTGGTGAAAGATCGGAATGACCTTACTTGATATAGAGATAAAGCAAAATCAGAGAATGTATTTTAAACAAACTACCTGTACTTCTATAAATTTTAAAGAAAGAAAAAATTTCGCCCCAGACAGGATTTGAAACTGTAACCTTTTGTCTCAAGCCGACGAATTTGTGTATCTACAGGACATAACTACCCGCGTTAACGGGTTAGAAAGGAATTAAAAATTTCGCCACGGGACTTGAATCCTCAGTAGCTCAATTGGTTAGAGCATTCGTCGGCTTGAGACGAAAGGTTACAGGTTCAAATCCTGTCTGGGGCGAAATTTTTTCTTTCTTTAAAATTTATAGAAATTTATTCCAAGCACAGGGCAAGTGCTAAAATAAAATACCTGTACTTCGTTCCATCCGTTTTGTTTGTATGGGAAAAATTAAAATGTTGTTTTCCCTAGTTTCCTCGCAATTTTCCCTTTCAACCGTTCTCGAGTTTTTGCGAGACTAACGAACAGCATTTGATTTTTATAAAAAAATATGTAGATGAATTATGGCCAGCCCTAACAAATTTGAAAACAACTGGTAGGTACCTACATGATATTTAGTAGGGCGTTTCATCTTACGTTTGAACATTACAAACAATAATTCTTTTTAGTTTATATGTTTTAAGTAAATGTTTATATAATATTAACAGTTGCTTTAGAGCTTGAGCTTTACCGCGAAATCTTAAACGAGTTGGTGATGCACAATGAAGTGCATAATATATTATTATTTTGTTGTTTGATGAGACTAAATATTATACATTAATTTAACTTTTATGACAAACTAGCTGTTGCCTGCGTGGTTAATGGTCTTACAGGAACATTTTTTGGGGATAAAAACTATCCTATGTGCCAAAGCTAGTGTTCTTAAGCCAGTGTTCAGCAGTTTTTGCGAGAAGTAGTAACAAACAAACATATAAACTTTCGCATTTATGATATTAGTAATGACTTTTTATGAACTCGTTACAAACAAGTCAAAATTAATAATACTAGCTGTTTACCCTGCACTTAGTCAATATAGAATATAGTAACAATTCGCATACAAACTGTCATCCCTTAATAAAGGCCTTTGGTGGTGGACTCTAGTAATTTTAGCTATCTGCATATCAAATTTCATCAAAATTGGTTTAGCGGTTTAGGCGCGAAATAATAACAAAGACAGTCATATCGCATTTAAATTACTATATATTTGCTTGTCACTTTACCAGCACAGAATAATAACGGTTTTCGTAAAAATTTTCATCCCCTGTTTAATTCTTTTGGGAGTTGATTTTTTAAAATAAAAATAGGTTGTGTTTAAACTTGGATATTTAGCTGTATTCATATTAAAAATCATTAAAATTAACTAACTGGTTTAACGGTTTAGCCGTTCAAGAGCAAGCAAGAGTCAGACAGACTTTTGCATTTATAACTTTAAGTATGAATTAAAATGATCATTAAATAATAATAATAATAATAATATCTTTATTTGCGCTTAATAGGAGTACATTAGATCTTCTTATTGTAACAATATTCCTTCCTATTTCACCAAAACAATCCTTGGTATGCAAATGTATACATTAACTAAATTTTGTAACATCGTATCTCATGTATTATAACCACTCTCATGTATATTGAATATAATACTTGTTTTGATAATTATTATTATTTATATTAGTGATAGATATTGTTAGTCAACGATACTAATACATGGAAATATTTGAATAGATACCAGAATAAATTTAATTACCAGATCCGGAAATGCAGCCAGTTAAATGTTCATCACACAAACGTCTGTCCCCGTCGGGAATCGAACCCGAGCCTCGCGGTATGTCGGTGTAATTAAACGTGTACGTTAGCCACTCGATCAACGAGGCGGTCAATTTCAAATATTTATTACTTTGATTGTTTGTCTTATAATAAAGATGCCTGAAACGATCCCGGTACCTTCTCTGGAATTGAGAATTGTAGGTCAGTCATAAAGTTTCGGTTTAAAATTGAACCACGAATTAACCGTGTTTTCCGTCTGCTATCTCTGTTAATACAGCTTTAACTTTAGGAGCGCTTATCTTAATTGCATATCATTTGGATTATGTTGTCTATATTATTCAACCTGCCCTATAGATACAGGTGATATTGGCAACCGTCCAACACAATAGTCTCTGCGTTAAGAAAATAGTTGCCCTGTAGAGGCCATGCAACATTCGACATTACAACTGTCGATGCAAGGGACATATTGTGTTTGTGCTAATTCTACATCGCGATGTTACAGTTTCTAACCCCTATAACATAAATAACAAAATACAAAAAAAAAACTATTGTTTATCAAAGTTAAAAAGTATAAAATATATAAAATATGATTCACACATCTGAATTTAATCGACATCATCCTTTGACGAAATAAATATTAAATATAAAAAAAGAACACCCTGCAGAATTTTTATACATATCATATTATTACTTAAATTCGAACGATTTTCAGTAGGACCTCGGTCTTCGTGCTTTTCCATCTCCTGTGATGCCAACTTTTAAATGGAAAATATACTCTAAATATGCTAAAAGTAGTATTACAATTTAAGTTGTCAATAATAATGTAATTAATCTTGAAAAAATTATGATTTTTGAAGAAACAATGAAGTTTAGAATACTGTAATCTCTGTTTGATTTCGTAAAAAAGCTAGGCTGTAAGTGAAAAAGCCAGGACTATCCCCTTGTATAGTATTTTTGACCAGAACTACTAATGTCTACAATTACAAACATTGTTAAACAAACTACCAAAAACAAATATCATTTTTTAGGCCAGTATAGGTAGATTAAATGTTAATTAACGTCATTTAGTGCGACCGGTTATCTCAAATTGGTCAAATGTTTTAGTGTTTTTTTTTTTTACATTAATATTTTTATGTCAGAATATAAAATATGCCAAGTACGTTCATTGCATGTTAAAGAGCTTTAAAAATGACAAATTTAGCACTAAAAAAGTCAAAATAGTAAATGTGCCTATTTTTGCGCAGCATCTCTTCCTTCAAACCTAGAAATATAAAGTAGCTCAGTATTTATTGATCGCCTCTGTAGTCTAGCGGTCCAGGTGTTGGACTTGACTTCGTGAGGTCCCGGGTTCGATTCCCGGGTCGGGAAACAAAAAAGAAAATTTGGTTTTTTCAATTTCCTAATAAAAAAGGTTGTCCGCAAGTGAACACGTGCTTGGTTTGCGACAGGCTTGCCACCTATCATATTGTGGAACTTAGTATCTTCGGCTAATCGTTGGTGCCCTGGTTGTGCGTCTGCCTACCTGTTCGCGGATACGGGCGTGAAGATACTTTTTTATGTTTAGAATATTGACTTACTGTCCTACGTTCTCGATATGAACTTTTATTCTCTATATAAATTTGTACCAAAAAGAGGGGATGTACTTAAATGTTAAAATGTTATGTTAAAAACGCGCGAGTGAAACTGGGCTTCCTAAATAGTTGTACTATATGTTATCTTGCCTAATGTAAGTTGTACGTAGCGATTACTTTACAAAAGAGATAGTCTATCTGTCATTGTATACAATTGCCAGTCGGTCGTAAATATTTATGGTTCTACAACTAGAGACGTCTTCAAGTTGTAAATTGTGGTAGTTGCTGGATGTTGTGTATGCAGTCGTAAGTTAGTGATTGGTGTCCATTACGTATCGCATTCGGTAACTCGTTTAGAGTTATTGCTATTTTCCAAATTAATTAAAAACGGAGATACAAGACATTTTTAATCTTAAAGCGTCATATTAATAAACATCGACTAACGTGAATGAAGATGGTTGTAATTTTTTAATTATTATTGAATTTCGTGTTTATATTGAGTGAAATTGGTTAATTTAGGTGGGGATTAGATTAATTTTGTTCAGTGAAAGAAATGAGTGTATCGTCTATTATCTATATCCTCGCTGTCGTCAAATCTGACTAGATGAGCTTGAGTAACGAAGCCACCGCTTTACTCAAGAACCTGGCCTGACATGACTTTACATAACTAAATAATCACTTTCAAAAATATTAAAATATTTGCACACCACAATGTGGTAGAATATGTTGGAAAGCTTAAATACCTTATTTTGTAACAACTTTAGCACTCATATTCCGCAAATAAAATTATTTTCTTTCTTTTTCTTTGTAGGTACATAGTGACTAATGACTGTACACTGTATAAGAATTAACTAACTTGATATTGGCAAAGTAAGTCGTGAACGACGATTGAAAGCCATATTTATTAAAGAAGAAGAAGAAGAACGTGGGAATAAAATTAAGTTGTCATTATCGTCTGTATCACATTGTAATAAAGATTATACCAGGTTGAACCTGGGATTACTTTACTTCGTGTTTATTGATTAGACGGAAATTGTTTGTCATAGTTTTAAGATAGTATTTTCACACCCATATCCCCGAACCCTCTGCCTACCTCGGTAGAGCCACAACCATGGCACCCACGACTAACCGAAGACACTAAATCCCACAATGTGATAGGTGGCAAGCCTATCGCCAACCGGGCACATATCCAAATTTTTAATAGTAAATTAAAAATACACAATTTTTATTTCTTCAGTGCTCGACCCGGGGATCGAACCCTGGACCTTAAGAAGTCAAGTCCGACGGACCTATCTATACTAATATTATAAAGAGGAAATGTTTGATTTTTTTTGTTTGTTTGTATGTTTGAAATGAATAGGCTCCGAAACTATTGGACCGATTTCAAAAATTCTTTCACCCTTAGAATGCTACATTGTCCCTGAGTGACATAGGCTTTGTTTCATCAAAATCGATGCAGAAAAACACAAGTTACGCAGGCGAAGCTGCGCGAAACTGCTAGTTATTTATAAATTGCTCTACGTTGTTAATTGCGTTGCTTGTTTTGTTCCTGCTTTTACATGTAACTTTGTCCGCGAAATTAAACACCACTTGATGTCTTTCGGTGTGGTAATGGCAAAAGCGTGGGCGAAGTAAGTGCTATGTTAAAATTCTTGCAACAAATTCTCAGAATTAATTTATTTTGCTCAGTAGTGCTAAAATAATCGTAACCTGTTACACATTATAATTTTAACAACAAAGTAAACTAATATTAAAATTGGTCCAGCTGTTACGGATATTAGCTAAAACACACAAACAGTAATCGTGCCTTAACGAATACTCTTTTTAGTCTAGTTCCTGTAATCAATGAATCGTAATCCGTTAGTATAACCATTGGTTTACCTAAAAGTAACTTAGCTTTTTTCACAGTTCTTCAAATTGTTAAGATTTAACAATAGACAACGAACGATCGTAGTTTTAATTTTACTATTAGTAGAAAACATTACCGTTCTAGTACTGACCAAACCTAAATCACTCTTTAAATAGCTGCAATTTTCTACCGAACTCATAGACGTCAATCAACATAATATCAGTTTGACACAATTTCGCATTAAAATATCGACCTATCTACAGATAAGGATAGATAGATAGAAAGCCTTCTAGAGATTTGTTGCTAAGATATTTTTATTTTCTTAATTATTAAAAAAAGTAACGAGATTTACTGGCAACTGATTTAAAATAGCACAATCTCTAATCTTGGTTAGGTTATTAATATTTTTCGTAATGACTAATTAAAAGACAATTGACAGCCTGACTACGGCCGTATACATAATTTTTAGAAAGTAGATTTGTTTATCTGTATAGGTTAGCAATACCTGGGGGTATACCATATATGTTTTCAGCTGCATAGTGATAATTTACCGTGTATTTTTTTTATTGTTGCAATACGTATGCTTCCGCTACATGTCGGCTGAAGTGTATCAGTTGTCTGAACAGCGACCACGGAGATTCGATTTGTCCTGTCACACTGACTTCTCCTTGGCCCAATGTGTACATACCCGTAACCTACATAGGAACAATGAATGCTGAGTGGAAACAATTTACTAAACACTTTCCTTACGTTATCGCTGCTGATAAGCCTCCTATCTGGTGTTGTAATATTGCTGCGCAATTAAGCCTGCTGATGGTAAACAGTTGTGTACTTGACGACAAATACTATCAGGGCTATTATCCTCGATGTTTAAGGAAGAGCTGCTATCATTTGCATCCGTGCTTATAAAGCAGTAGCACAGAATAAGAATTAGTACACATAGTTCTTAAATGCAAGTTAAGCTTATAAAAACGATCCTACAAATCTTAAGAACATCCGCGTGCACACATAACTTAAGAGGTCGGGTTAAGGCTCATTTTGCGTTGAGTGTCGTTAGTATAGAAATAGAAAGACGCGACGATATAAACGGTTGTCAACTTGGGTTCAGTTTAAAGGTAAAGAAGTAGACAAATTATTTGATGTTAAAAAATACACAACGACACACCCCCTGAACAACACAGCAGAATATATAGAAGTTGTACTCTGCATAACAAAATATGCACGGATCGTACTAGCGCTGGCTAATGTAATTACAGAAGATCTGCATATAGAGTAAGGGCAATAAGTTTGGATGGTATCTGAAGCAAACTGCAGCAGGTTTAATACCACAAAAAACAAGAAAAGAGGTTTAGCCGCCAGCGATAGCAACATTAATAGTTTACAAAGAACTATTTTAACTACGATGAATATGTGGATCTATATGTTGTTGCATTTGTCCTTATTGAGACTAATGTTTAGTGTTATGTGAATAATCAAGCGTGTTAAATCCTAATTAAGTAAATTTTTTCAGTACTCTCGAATCCAGACCTAGCCTGTTTCGCGAATAACCAGCTCTTGCTTTAGAAGAAACAATACACCTGTGTCTAGGACCCATGTGTATTGTTTCTTCTAAATATAAACCGAATAACATTAATGACTTATGTATAATCGGCTTATTTCTACGGTACGTTTATAGGAATAGTGAAATCTGAAATGTAACAAGTTTCAAAATAGCGTTGTTACGTAATCTCTGCATGTTTGATAAGCATATCTTTTGTTGTAAATTTACTACAGGGTGGGAAGCGTCCAGATACATTAAGATATTATCTACCAATTAAAACCGATGATAAAAAGTACAATAGACAGACACTATTTGTTTTTCATAGACCCTCAGTTCTTTCTACCGCATCCATCATGGGGAATGTCCTGAGGAGTTGTTTGGTTTAATTTCAGCCGCTGATTTCCAACTTCGGACATCACAACAGAATTTAAAGTATCATGCCCATCATCTTAATGCGTGGCGATCTACAACTGTGCGATTCCGAAGACATTTTTTACCTCGCACAACATCTTTGTGGAATCAGTTACCGAGGGCGGTATTCCCAAACAATTATGACTTAGGGACCTTTAAGAAAAGAACGTACTCATTCCTTAAAGTCGGCAACGCATCTGTGATACTCCTAGTGTTGCGGATGTTTGTGGGCGGCGCTGATCACTTTCCATCAGGTAACCCACTTACGGCCAATATTAATAATCAATCCTAATCCAAAAATTGCTGTCCAAGATTGATATTTTGATCCATTTTTATGTTATCGCTTGCCAATAACATATTGTGGACAGGATAAATATGGCAATTAGGTATAGGATAGGCCGGCGGATACGCAGCTATCTAGATTGCTTGAAATCCATCTTTAGAGAAATGTTATTAACATTGGCCGTTAGTCGTTTGCCTCCTCTTGTATATAAAAAAAAATTGTCGTAACTCGCATCCTAGCCCTAATCTTATCGTTAATCCGGATTGTTCCTCACGTTTGAGCGTGAAACTCCCAAGTCCTCTGCTCTACTAGCCCTGCAGGTTGAATTACAGGAGTATTTTATTAAATTTTCACTTCCTTAAATAAACTCGAGGGGACAAGATACTACGCCAGGAATTTATATATTTTCTACTTTTTCCTTAACAAATAATTCCCGTTATTTCTCTCGCACTTCCCGCCGTAATGAGCCCCTCTAAATGTATCGTTTCCTTTTATTTTCCCTCTGTTCCATGAATCTTATGATTGCTTAAATAAGTCGGATATTTTACGCAATAATTCATCTTATATACACACAAATACATAATATATTCTCCTGGGCTCTATTACAGTGTGGACAAAGGAAACATATTATATTACACAGTGATATATTTTTTTTCCTCGGAAGGTTTGACGGGTTTCTTGATGGTAGAAAATACATGTCACCTTATAAAGGTGTTAATGGTGCGTTGTTAACTTGAGGTCTCCTCACTTTCCAGTCAGGAAAAAAGGAATAGGTGAAGCAGTGATACCAATCCGAGCCAGTCGTTGCAGAACTCGATTGTCTGGTTCTACTTTTCGGTAGTTCGGTATTCTAGTAGTTTGGTATTAGTGACTATAGGACTAAAGTGCGCCTGTTACAAACTTGTTAGGTAAGCTGTCAAACTATTTTCTAAATAAACAAAAACCAACAATTTTTTTATAATATGTATTAGAGATGGAAAAAAAGCAGAAATATTTCCTAATGATTGTAAGACTATACTCTCCTATATAGGAGAGTACAGGAGAGTATTCTCCTAGAAACAACTAATATACAGGCCTAGCTCCAACGACCATTTGCTAGGCTCGGGTTTGATTCCCGACGGGACAGGCATTTGTGTGATGCACATTTAGACATCAAAATGTCTGGGTGTTAAATGCCTCTCCAGGTCTGGGTGTTTATTAAATAAATTCTTGTAAAGTATTTCCATATATTAGAATCGTTGAGTTTGCTTACTTTGGGGTTAGATTCAATTTGCGTAACTTGTCCAAGGATACTTATTTATTTAAAACTACACCTCTTTAATTACATCTCTTCGATTTCACGTAGAATCTAAAATGATCTAAACTTTTAACTTTGACCAAAGTGTGGCTGCCCGTGGATCTCTCGCTTAGTTGTGAAAGTAAAGTAATAAATTTCGGATGAAATCCACTATGATTGGCTTCGGTAAGTCATCACGGCAGCACGCACTGATTACGCAGTTTAGTCTTCGGGGATTGTTTTCGTCGAGGTAGCACGCAACCTCCCTGCTGCCAAACCTAGTTCAATCCACCTATTCTCCTTCCCCAAAGTTTCTCATTTGGGTAATCTGTTTCACTACTTGTTTTATGTATATTCCGTAATTAACTGGCCGTGCTTAACCGCTTTATTTGTGCCAAGATGAATCTAACCGTCAAAAACATCCACACAATTATAAACATGTCTTTAAACCAAGTCCCTTATATACTGTAGGCAGAGAGTATATAGCAGACAGCTTCCTTCACATTCTTTTCATACAAACACGTCGGTTTCGGACTTTTGACACCACCCTCGGTCAAAACCCCCAACGGTTTTAATATAATTTTGAAATAAACAAGAAGCATAAAACGTTTATTTATAGTCATTATTTGAAATGCGCACTAACTATCAATTGTCCTTTCATAATGTGTTAATTTCAGTGTTCACCTTTGTCGTAATCAGGTAGGGAGTGTAGAAAAGCTCGTAAATTAAATTACGTAAGAATCTTAAAATCTCACCTTCATGTTTAACGCACCATTAGTATCTTCAATGTACGTACCAATATTATTTCCCTTTAGGAAATTCGTCTTCTTGTTTTTGTTTTCTTGTTTTGTGTAAAAACGCACAAGTTATATTCGATGCAAAAAATGCTGTACGGGCGAAGCCGCGAGCGTTGCCTTGTTATACTTGTGTATATTGATTGAAAAACTTCTTGAAAATTGTTTGTTAATCTTTTTATAAGTTGATTTGTTGATAAAGCTATTCACAAAGCTTCTAAAGAAAATGTAATAACAATCTAGCCCCCAATCGCGAAATAACGAAATATTGTGTTTCAGAAATTAGATTGTTAACTTCAAAAGTTAAATCAATTATCGTAAAATAAGTAAATTTTATAATTATAAAACACGAGAGCTTTTGCCGGGCCAACGTCCGCGTCGTGCAGTGTTGCTTATACCGGAGGCCTAGCACGGTCGCGTTGCGAATCCTACTCGATTTAAGTATATTGCATAGCCATTAGGTATATTATTGGTAATAAACTGGTAGTTATGTGATGTATCATGTAACAAAGCGTTTTTCTTTACGTCAGAAAAACCTGCGTGCGTGCGTGTAGGCGAGCGTGCGTGGTGTGTGTAAGGTATCGTAGTTTTTGAACGGATGAACCGATTTCAATGCGTTTTTTTTGTATGTTAGCTGATGTAATTGAGATGGTTCTTAACTACGTTACATCTAGGGTTTGTCGGGGTTTCTTAAACATTTCTAAAGCCTGAGTCCGTGCGGCTGTTGGACTGATTGAATTTCCATTTAAGATATAGATGCTTGTACTTCACATAAATTAATAATAGGTGGATGAGATTTATTCTTCATTGACTTTTGTATCCGAGAGTATACACATTTCTGACCCCAGTACAATACTTTGGGTATAGGGGTCAGATATCTGCGATGCTGTATAGAAACGCACCCTTTTTACAAAATTATACAATCTGTAGATTGAACAGAACGTTCTCGTTTAGTTTGTTGTATAACTTTTGTAAGTTTGACATGTCGCAGCTATAATTGAACATTCGATAGATATTTCTCCATGTAAAAAATATCTTAAAGAATGTGCACTGACGTATAAAACAACTGTCGAATTCCTCAAAGTCACAAAAACTCCTCTGTTCCAACTTTTAACTTAGTAATTTTTTGTACAAACTTGATACATTTTGGAACTTTTTAAGACGTCTCCGCGTAGCGCCGACTCGCAAATCGATATGGAATTTTTAAGTTTCACAAAACTTTGCTTTTTGTAGGACATTCATTTTTATGCCGTTTTTTGTGAGGTAACATTTTAATAATTTAGTTTCTTGGGGACGATATACTCCAGGGTATATACTAGGTCATTGTATAGGTTTGAGTGATATTGTTTTCTTTACAAATAAAACGTGTGTTTTTCTTTTCACTAATGAAATTTAATAAAAACATATTTTGCGTTTTGTTAGTCTAAAGATATTATCAAATACGTCTATATTTTGTTTTAAGTGGCTTGTAAGCAAGGCTTGAAATAGATACCAAAAGCACAGGTTCTATACCGGTAGTTAACGGTTCTTGCCATTTCGATACCTGGATACCGCTTCCAAAGTGGATACCTGTACTCCATATACCGATACCATCCCGATACTGACACCTAGGTAACACCTGTACTAATACCAATAAATACCTGTACCCTAATAAAGATACCCATAAAAAATAGGTGAGGTGTTGCTAATTTACGATTTCTGGTGTAGGTGTACGTAATATATTTTCTTGTACCGGTATTCTTAAACAAGTACCGGTATAAAGACACTTAAACCAATAGTACCGATAAATGCCTTTGGTATTGCTTCAAGGCCATTACTACCGATTCCCAAAAGTACAGGTATTGTAAGAGACAAGCGTATGTTCGTTTCTCACTAACATTAACTAATACTAGCCGTCATCCGTCGAAGAACTACTTGCTATTGTGTTACATGAAGGAAATATGGCCCAGTATACTTTCTCACACAAAGGATTTATTACCCGCATCCTCAGGTTGGAACTGCACCACTATACATTAGAAAATTTATCTGTTTGTTTGCCTACCAGTCTCATAAAGAACAGTAAGTCTAAATTAAATTGTGTTGTTATTCCAATTTGAGATATCACAAATGCGAAATGTGTGACTATTATCAAGTTTATCAGATGGTAGCGCCCATTATCGTTAGCATTTGTATTGGCCAACTACTTATTAAGAAATCACCTTCAAGCCTGTTTTGTATGTAGAAGTGAAACCCTCGAGATTGCGCGTGCCTTATTCGGTAAATGACAAAAGCAACTGGCTCGGTGTCAGTGTTAGTTGTTACCACCCGATCTAATTTTGCTGGGATAGTCTCGAATTCGATCATGTCCTCCCGCATTCTGCCGACCTATAAATTTTGTCCCGATTTCGATTATATTTCGTTTCGATGAACTGTTTTGTCCTATTTTTTTATTGAATGTGACAATCGTTCAAATCATTCCCGAATTTTGTGCCATCTTTTCACGACGCACCGCCATATTTTCAGAAATGGCGTAGGATTAATCAACGCGGCCCAAAGCGATAACAAATGTTCATATCCCGTTTAACAAATATGTATAAAAATAATTTAAAATAATTTATGCACATAAAGTTCTTTTTATTTGTATTTTTTGATTTATTTAATTTGACCAAAGTCCCGTGATCGTCCGGTTGTCCCGATTTTTTTCAAATATGGCAACCCTGCAAGGTGTACCGCTGATTACATATTTATTGTTGACTCACATTTTATTGTTAAACTCTTGCGGTGTACACAGCATAGAGGCCTTGTTACACAGCTCTTTTTTATATTCGTTTTTTTTCTAGATATCCAAGTTTATGACGAATCAAAGTTCGGCAATTGGAATAATTAATCGCAAAAAAATAGTCCAGATACATACCTCCAAATGGGAACTTAGGTATCCAATCCCGGTCAACAATTTTAATAAGAAAATTTTTAAAAACACATTTTTGAGTTGCCTAACCTGGGAGTCGAACCCTGGAGCTCATGTATCCACCGACAACACTGTAGGGGCAAGTTAAATATCTAGATTTTATTAGTAAAGTTAGACTAGGTGATGGTTCAGTAATTGCTCCCCCGGATCGGTAACATTGCCTAACTTATTCCTGTACTTATTACGTTAGTGCGTGCCATTGTCGTGTTTCCATTTGTAGTACATACAGCATAGTCAGTAAACTTGCATTAAATCTTAACATAGGTTGGCATCACATCGGAGTTCGGACACACACTGTTATCGATTGACTTGAAATTTTGCATTTTTGTGTTAATCAGATACAATGCAAAATTATTATGACATGGAGCTGATCTGATGATTGATCCATAAAGTGGCTGTAGGAATTCTTGAAATTCCGAACAACATCCTTTAATAGAACTTCTCGAGTTTACTACTGGGAATACCCCTTACAAATAAAAACTTGTCACAAAACATATTTTTTCTAAAAAATATTACCTTTGTTTTACTTATTCAGGGTAAACTCTGTCAGGAGACTTATTTAAATTATCAATAACCTAGTTTTGTCTTCGCAATTCCAACAACAAGCTACCGTTTCCTTTTGTGGATTAAAAACAAATGCTACAAACGTAACGTCCGCGCCCGTGTGCGCGCGTACTAACAGTAAAGAAAAGGCGACCCGTTTCTCCGACCTCGTTTGCGGTCACAAGCTGATGAAACTGTCATCGCGTACGCTGTCACCACGTGTCTATGACTAATTGACGCATCCAATGTAGCCAACGTCTACAATACGTAATACGCAATCTGTGGCCAAATCGTCGGCGACTTTCTAATCTTCACACATTTTTGTATCGTAAGATTCACCGTCAAGTCACTTGTGAGGAAAATGCCTAAAATTATAACAGTATCGGAGCGTGGGTTCGAATTCCGATGGTGGCAATGGTTTTTCTGATTAAGGTGTTTTTTGTTTTTTTATGGTGTTTATTATTAGTAGCTATTAGCATCCATAAACAATAATTTTTTTCTTACTTGCAGTCTAAATTGATTTTTTTTTATAAATCTTTATTTCACGTAAACCTACAAGAGGCACCTGTGACGCGATTGATTTGTCTAGATATTTATTAGTTTATTAGCCGACCCAGCGAACTTCGTATTGCCTAACATTAAGAGATAAAAGATACTCTCTGCCTACCACGAAAGGGAATTGACGTGAAGATATGTAGGAATGTCTCAAAATATTTGATATTTTCCATCGTCGGCGCTTGGTAAAACTTCCAAATATTCATATTTTTAAAGAAAGAAACACTTGTACTGTTTTACTTATCACTTATAATTTTGCAGTTAGTTGCAAGACAAAAGCGCAATTGATGCGCCATAAAAGCCATTTAGCGATAGGTTTTGCTGTCAGTTTCACCGAACAGTCACTGAATTACGTTTGAATGATGTCAATCACCGCCCTACACGCTAGAATATTCGTCAGTCAATTATATGATTGTGGTAATACTGATATCAAAAGCTATCGTGTAATAGCTTGGGTAAGGGAGGATAATTAAAGAATTTTCCGCCATGTAAATTCCTTCAAAGATATATTTTTAAATCAACATCTCGTAAGTGTTTCCACTAAATATGATGTTATAGCAACTGGTTCACTAATTGGCAAAAACTAACCTGTTTTTAACATGTTACTTGTTATAAAATATGTCTGAATAGGCTACATGATATTTTTTGTGTATAATCGAATATCCCCATAATAATAATATATCGGTTAAAGAATATTTGATGCAATAAACGAATACTACTAAATAAATAGTACTAGGTGTAGGAGTAATAGAATAGTATTAGGTGGTAGAGTTTAGCAGCGACTCGCCCGGATTGGTACCACCGCCTTACCTATTCCTGCCGCCATAACGTTCAATGCTTGTCATTGACGTGTTCCGGTTCGGAGGGTAAGGTAGCCGGTAAACTTGCTTTTGCTC
Source organism: Calephelis virginiensis (assembly GCA_002245475.1). NCBI lineage: Eukaryota > Metazoa > Arthropoda > Insecta > Lepidoptera > Riodinidae > Calephelis > Calephelis virginiensis. The sequence continues at coordinate 32,126 of NJDC01008735.1, forward strand.
GAGGCCTAACATTCCGGCCTCAGGTTGGCAACGCACCATTACCACCTTAGGTGTCTCTAGGCGGCGTGAATTACTTAACATCAGGAAATCCGTCTGCTTGTTTGCCTTCCAGTATCATAAAAAAAAATATATATTATACGAATCACTCTGCTATTCTGAAAACTCCCAGAGATTTAACTTCAGAAAAAAATTTTTGGGTTTACCGAAAAACGCTCTTACTAATAAACAATGAGCACAGTTCACCAAGGTTCAATCTGGTATTATTGTCTGTATTACATTGTGAGACAGACTATAATATCAACTTAATTTTACTCCTCTGTTACTCCGTGTTTTTATTGATAAGACTGAAAGTGTACTCAAATGTCAAAGTCAAAAAGGTCAAGTCATTTATTCTGTGGTGTTACACCACATCTGCCAAAATGTAGGTCTCTAAAACCTGCCGGGCAGGCAGGTAAAATGTGACGTCAGGTTCGAGAAAGTTGTATGGCAATTGGCATCACACATGAGTTTTGTTCGGTTGCTATATTAAAAATTGCGTTTACAAGAATTGTTGCGTATCAGAAGCTTTGAATTGCATGGGTTATTCATGATTCTATACCTACTTGGTGTGAAGATAATAATGTGAAGATAAAAAAAAATGTCTATGCCCTTGAGACCACAAATATTAAAGCTTGCAAATAGGTATTGATCATCCAACTTCAGGCATTACTTTTACGAAACATACATACATTTATATGCAAGCTTCTAATATTTGTGGCCTCAAGGGCATAGACATTTTTTTTACTAATATTGTATGAATAGGTATTTCCAATGAATGTAGAGGAATGTTAGCATGGTCTGCAGGAATCGTTACACTTGCCACTTGTTATTCTCTGTCCTATCCGCAATCGACTTGGCGTGAAGATATATATGCTATTCAGGCAAATTAACCGTTGATTTGGTTTGACTTATACAAGTGAAGTGCATAAATAATGATGTAAACATGGTTCAATATTAGTTGATATTAATAATTAATAATAATTATAGACTTGCCATATTGACTTAGATGCTGTTGTCCTGATTTTGATAAAATATTCACGAATGAAATAAATTTAACAGATAATAAGGTTAGGGATTAATAATTGCTCCTACTCTAAAAATTATCTTGACAGTTTCAATGTGACATACCTACATTCGCTTTATTGGTAAAACTTTTTTTTGAAAACAATATAAAAAATTCGCAGATTGATCGAATTAGGTACCTATATATAGAATCGTCGCAAGAACTGCTAGTATGGCCGCTAGTTTAATGTGAAATAAAATATTTTTGAATTCTTTTTGCAAACATTAACACAAACAGTTTTGAATAATAGGTAGGTATTTAATAACAACAATAACAATAATAATAACAATAAATTTATTTCTCTCTTACAATAGGCAAACAAAAACAAAGGTAAATATATCTTAAAAATTAAAGAAAATCTGTAGTTTAAACCTGTTTATAAGAGATTGGTGCCAGTTTCAGGTATAAACCTGTGTTACAGGTCACCAATGCATATACTAAATAGGTAAAATAGTATTATCGAGTACAATGATTTTAGTAGGTACACAAAAACAATAAAATTTTAGTTCATGCTTAACATTAATAAAACATATTTGTGTGTGTGTGCGTGGGTGTGTATGTGTGAGCGTATGTATGTATACGTATGTGTGTGAGTGTGTGGATATAATTAGTGTTCGTATTTGCATGAATATCCAAAAGACAAAAACTATGAATTATTAAAGTATTTCATTTTGATTTAACACAAAAATGAACTAAATTATTTATATTTTTCCAGTTGAAGTAACAAAAGGCTAGGTACTTGATTGACTGTAGATAACTTCAATATTGCCAGTGTTTACTCGTAATATGGTTTGAGTAGGTATAAAATGCATCCGACCGATTGTTGTTTACAAAATGGCGGCCCTGCAGCCAGTTGACCTTGAGTTTTGGCGCGCAAACCCGAGTACTCGTTTCAATTTGTATCCCAAATCGAAATCGCAAGTGAACGGCCAACGTGCGCGTGCGCGGCCTTGTCGTTTTTTACCTCACGATATTCGACACCCGAATGACGTAATTCGTTGAGGTTATGGTACAAATTGATTTTATCTTCGCCGGCGGGAAGATTTGCAAATTAGATTTGCGTGTATCGGAATATTCGAGTAGGGCGCTTGCTACGTTTTACGCGCCAAATGGATTGCTATATTGGATTGTTTACTGATCTTGTCAAAATCTCTTCAAGATGGTGGATTAATGGAACAAACGTAACATTTGTTTATTTTGTTGGCATTTAATTATCTTCTTAGATGAGAAAATAAAGAGGGACTATGTAAAAATCTTTGCAATTTTGTGTTCGAAAAAATTTTAATACATATAAATACTTACAATAGTAAGCCGTGTGACTTAAAAATATTAAAATGATTATCTTTAATATAATAGAGTATTAATATTTATAATATTTAAGCTAACTGAGATTTCTTTTCTATATCATAATAATTATTCCATTACTGCTTACTTTTTAGATTTTAATTACTTAATTTATAAGCGAAATACGTATTACTACTACTATACTTTATTAGAATTTTAGTGGACGTATAACAAGTGGCTCTAGTAGGGATTCACCTAGCCTGTTCCCACTTCCCGCCATAGTGACACTACCATGTTCGGAGCGGAGACGACAAGGAGTAGATAAGCACTATATAGGTTTAACATCATCAGAGGATAGGACTGATTTATATCAAAACAGACCCTGTAGTTTTCCCGTGAGATGGAAGCAAGGACACGAAGCGAAAAAACCGGACCGGAATATGACAGAAATAATGCCCAGACAAGTAACACGGTTTATCTACTACAAAGTGGTCTTCTTAGTAATGACCTATATTTTTACCAGGGGGCCTACCGTAAGCCCTTAAAATAGGAATGTTTCAATACTACATTTTTCGTACTATGACGTCTCTAAACAACCTTCTTCTAGGATAGTTTTACAATACTGTTAGATGGCAGTTTTGTGACGTATCATTCATTCAATTCGTACCATAACATCAATTGTGACAGCAAGCAGTAATGTTTTTATGTCATAATTAGCGATCTTAAAACAGTTAATATTTGCTAGCGGATTTCATATTGTTTGACAAATTGCCATTAAAAAAAATCGAAAATAATGTTGATAAATATAGGATTAGACTATCAATCAAACATTAATATCTGAAACTTGATGATAACAATTTGGTGCAGGCCCGTTTTCTATATGGAGGACACTGACAAAAAACCTTAGACTATTTGTTTAAATCGTCATTTTCTTCATACGTGTAGCTCAGATTTGTAATAGTAGAGCGTATACTGGCAAAAAAATAATTTCCATTTTTATTAAATTTGATAGATAGAAATGATTTTATTATTTAACAAGTTATCTATGCAGTTCTTCACAATTTACAAATATTTTTTTTGGTTTCATTTTTCGTGCACAATTATTGTATAGCTCAAATGCAGAAATAAGTGATACATTCACAAAGAAATTGGTCTATCGTGTATTTTCTTATTGTTGTTATAGCGATAGCATCCATAAGAAAGCCCAATAAGAGTGCCACCGCTTTATCTAAGACCTTAGTATGACTTAATATGACGACGAAAATGACTAACTAGAAAAATGCATATCGAATAAAAACAAATTAATAGATTCTAATAACTAAGGAATCTTAGTCTGTCGGAAGGGGATGTATCTGAGTAAGTTTTATACTTGTAACTGGCTAATTACATTGTAAAAAAACAGTTGGAAGCCATATTTATACGAAAGAAGAAGAAGAATAAAAAAAGAATGTAGCAGGTAATAGACAAAAGTTACAAAAGTCATTCGTTCATTGCGGTAATAAAACAATACTGATTTAAAAGCTCATGGTACGAACTAAAGTTATGATATTTTATGACAGAAGTATAACTTTCCTTTTACAAGACTGTTTTGTCAAAGCTTATGGCAGGCCCCTAGTGCTCTCCTCTTATGAGCGGCCTGGCCGAGAGGAAAATAGTCTATTCTTCTCAGCGGACCCGGACTAACACGGCTAAACTAATACTACTGCCTTTTCTAATTCCTTACGCTGCTGTCATAATATCAGTGCTTACCACTTTCATGTTCAGTTCCAGAAAAAAAACAGTTAAATTTACCGAAAAGACTTGAAAATTGGAAATTTAGGCTCTGTTTAGGCACGCATCAATACCATACACACACGTTGCCTCTAAACACCAAAAATGGTATTGGTTCGTACTTCCAACAAATCCGTCTGTTTGTTTACCTTCCAATACCTTAAAAAATCAACTATCACTTTGTAAAATATACATAACTGGATTTCTCACGCATTACAAAATGTTTTGATTTCTCCTCGTGTTATTATTGTTATCGTCCATTAACCTTGTTTAAAAACTTATCCATAATATCGAGTTAGCACTAACAATCTGAATGTTTAGTTTTTTATTACATTAACAAATTGATGGATTTCAAACATAAATTCAATTTTTCTTTTATCATAATCCAATAAACCAATATTATTACATGGAATATTGACTGCCCCATCGGTCGAGGGGTTAGCGGTTAGCTTACATGACAAAGCTCCGATCCGACAGGGATATGTAATTAGCGTTAACAAAGGCAGAAATCACACGTATTCGTATTATACAGTTGATAATTTGTATTATGCAAAAAATCGACCAAAACGATTGTTGGCATGATTTTATTTTGTTTCCTGTAGCAATCGATCGCGTTTTGATCGCTGATAGCATACTTTTTCATCGTTTTAAATTACCTATGTCTTACAGGACTTCATGTGTATGTAATGTAATGAATATGATGGGTATGGGTAACTTATAATACGTGCGAACAATTTGCTTGCTTTGAGGTTAGATCATTTAGTGTGATTATTATAGAGACATTTATTTAAAAACTAGCTGACCCGGTGAACTTTGTATCGCTTGACAAAAAGCTTGTATGTAAAAAAAATATTGTTTTTTCCATTGTCCGTTTCACCATTTAGACGTGATGCGATGACCAAGGGAAATGGGAATTTATTTATATATCACAATTCACACAAAGTATAAAACAAAGTCGCTTTCCGCTTTATATATTAGTACTTATATGTATGTTTAAGCGCTAGATCAGACACTGCGGGAACCGCGCGATATTAGAATCGCATAGAAATCGCGCGATTCTTATTTGTATGAGTTATTAAATAATCGTTCAGACATAACCACGGGGTTAATGGAGCCGCGCGGTTACCGCAAATCAACCGTAAAAAAATAGAATCGCGCTGCTCACGCGCGTTTCTATTACTATGGAGCCTACTTCGCGTTCGGTTGAGTTGCAAATATCGCACGGTTAGCACGTCATTGCTCATGAGTTGGCTATAGATCGTGGCCTCAAATGCGTTTCAGATCTTGAAATGTCTTGCCTTATCAGTTCAATTAGTTCCTCAAAAATTTAATTGATTTTTTTTTATCATACATTCTTAAATTGGGATATAAATTTACGAACTGACCATGTACGGTCACTTAATATTGGATGCATCCAGTACCGCCTTTTATTTTCCTTTTATTTAAAGAGCAACCACAGTAAACACTCATCTTCGTCGACTTTCATTTTCAAACTGACGTTGTCCTCACACTAAAATCGCATAATAACCGCCGGTGCGCGCGATTCCCGCATGTCTAAACTAGCGTTATATCTTTCAAATAAATGCAACGGATTTTGATGCGGTTTTTTATGGATAGTGATTCAAGAGGAAGGTTTATATGTATAGTAACATAAGTTTGTTTACCCATGCGAAGCTGGGACTGGCATAGACATTGTTGTCATAAAAATCGCCGCGTTTTATAATAATTTAAATCACTGCGGTTGTTATTAACCACTTCTCGAAGTCTCGGTGGCCGCTTGAGACTTGTTTATAAGCTTATAAATTCCGCAGCGTTCCCGGACTACACAAAAAGGAAAGGGGAGATGTCTTGATTACTTCCATTGTCTTGAGATCCGCGTTCCTTCACTAGTGCCTTTGTCCCGTCTTCCGCTGTTAATTGGAGGAATCTAAAAAATCACTGCGGAGCCACTGTTCCACTTGTATTCTAGCTATTTTATTATGATTGAACTTTAAATTGAATTTTCATGAATTTCAAATTTAGTTGTATCGAAATGTAGGTGGTTATAAAAATGAATTAATGTGTATTGTTGTTTTTATAAGTGCTATTTTTGCGTGTCTGCTACTGTATGTAGATATTTAAACGAGTCGAAAACTCGTATTTATGTTTCTCTTTTTTTTTCTTTTTAATGTTACGCGATTTTTTGGCTGATGATGATTGGATTTAGATGGTTGTTAATTTCAAAAGCTAAATCGTAATTCCGAGGTATCTTTTTATAAACATTTGACGGCATTGCAAATGGATGTCCTGATGGTAAGAAATTCACGCCGTTTAGAAATACCAAAGGAGGTATTGGTGCGCTGCCAAACTTGGGTGTGGATGTTAGGCTTCAAGCTAAAGTAAGTTCACCGGCTACCTTACTGTCCGAACCGGAACACGTCAAGCACTGACGTCATGGCGGCAGGAAAAGGCAAGGCGGTGGTACCAAACCGGGAGAGTTGCTGCGAAACTCGACCACCTAATAGGATGTCACGGTGTTAGTGATGGTAAGCCTTTTCAAGTTCAAGACTCATATAAATTTGATCAAGATCCTACAAGGGAGTTTTTAAGTGAGCTTCTTTATCGACGTATGAGAGAAATTGGCTGTAACATTTCTGTGTTACTTTTGATTTCTAGTTACGCTACATCAAAAACCACTGTATGTTATCACCGAATTACATACTGCGTTCCTTCAAAGTAGCTCAATCTTCAAGTCAGCTATGAAGTGGCCTGAAGATCTCGCGAAATATAAAACTTTTGTTTTGTAGTACTTATCTGAACCTTGTTTTTTGTTACGTTCTACGAAAAATAATGTCATAAAAAATCTTCACTTCTTACATGTGTACATTAATTTAATTTTTTATAAGTTATATTTAACTAGCTGTTGCCCGAGGCGATGCTCGCGTTGTTGATAGTACCATAGGAGCATTTTACCCTCTATGTGTGTCCCAAATTTCTTGAAAATTGGGTAAGCATTTTTTGCGTGATGGAGTAACAAACAAACATAAAAACTTTCGCATTAATATTAGTAAGATAGTAGCATATATTTTTTGATTAGTTTTGTTACTAGTGAAATTGGAGTCCATTTTTCCATTTTAGTGGGCTTTAAATAAATAAACAAAATTGCAATTCACAATCAAAACCTAGTTTGTTCTTAAAACCCCTATCGCATGATGAGCTGCGTAATTATTCCATACATCCAAGTTTAAAACATATTCATCTAATAAGTAAAGACTATATGTACAATGGGAAGATGGATGACAGCGATCTCTGTCAACTTTTCCAATAAAAAGTGTAACAAAAGCGTCAGTAAAATCTTTCCTGAATGGTAAAAAACTTATTGTGTTACTGCGGAAGGGGGAGTAACTGTTTTTATAGAGGAGCATTTTCGTCTGCGCCGTCACTGCGAGTCTATCACCAGTTAGGGTGATTTGATCGACATATATCCACTGAATACAGAGCGCTTATTCAAACTATTTAAAAAAGTATCTTAACGCCCATATCCCCAAGAGGTAGGCAGAGGCGCAACCAGGGCACCCCCGATTAGCCGAAGACACCCAGTCCCACAATGTGATAGGTGGCAAGCCTATTTCCAACCGGACACACATCCATTCCCGAGCAACTTTTTTTTAAATCGAAAATTGGAAAAAAAAACATATTTTCTTTTGTTGCCCAAACCGGGAATCGAACCCGGGACCTCATGAAGTCAAGTCCAACATCTGGACCGCTAGACAACAGAGGTTAAAAATTATTATAATGTTTTTTTTGGAAGTAGGAAAAAAAAGACGAATTGTCTAATGTGACTTCCACAAAAAAAAAATCCAATTTCACTACTAACTACGTTGTTCAAGTGTACAAAAAAGATGCAATAATTTGTCATTCATTTATTTATCACTAAAGGAAATTCCAAAACCATTTCTCGCATATTTTTCACATTTAACGGTGACCAACTTGAAATCATAATCATTTCGGAAACAAAACCAGTAAAATCCTTTAGTTTTTTGAATTAATCCATTGGTCGAGTCATCGCGTAACAGACAAAAAAGTATAGTCAGTTTAAAACATGTCTTTTGCGTCGCTTTTCCTTTAAGGAGCTGCTAGGTACAAACTATTTCGTTATTTCAAATAATGTATACAATTTCTAACATGCTAGTAAAATGTATAAAAACGATTGTAATAATAATGAGAAAAATAGTTATGTAAATTAATAAAATCTATTGCTCTTATATATTTATAACCAGCTGTTGCGCGCGTGGTTAATGGTCACACAGAAACGTTTTTTTTAGGTTAAAATCTGTCCTATGTGTTAATCCAAGCTACAAGTTATCTCTTTGTGTGCCAAATTTCGTGACTTTCAGTTCAGCACTTTTTGCATGAAGGAGTAACAAACATACAATCTTTCGCATTTATAATATTACTAGGATGTATTTTGAAAAGTATTTCACCAAGCACTGCAGATAACAAGAACTAGGTATTTTAAATCTATAAAAACTATGAAACTTACTTCAGTTAATATATAAAAATCATTTTTTTTTATAGTAGTAGACATAGAGAAACCTTTGTAAGAGATTCTGCGTCATTAGTTCTAGATTGATCTATAGCCGCTGAATACAGAGTGCTTATTTAACTTACTACTTGAATGCTGTATCGTTACTCAACGTATTGTATCATAATCTGTAAAATATTTCTATCTAGTTGTGAATCGTACTTTGTAAAGGCGAACTATTTTTAAAACCTGTAATGATGATATTGACCGCCTCTGTGGTCTAGCGGTGCGGCGTCGGACTTGACTTCTTGAGGTCCCGGTCCTAAGGTCGGGCAAAAATAAGTAAATGTACATTTTCAATTTTCTAATACAATTAACACTATCCGGGATTGGATATGTATCCGGTTGGCGATAGGCTTGCCACCTTTCACACTGTGGGACTTAGTGTCTTCGGTTAGTCGTGGGTGTTCTGGTTGTGCGTCTGCCTACCGCTTCGGGGTTATAGGCGTGAAGATACTTTTTTTTTACTTATTTCATATATACTGACTGCCTCGTTGGTTTAGCGCCACCGATCAATTACGAGGGTCGCGATCGATTCTCGACAGCGGCAGGCCGATTTGTGTGATAAATATTATGTTGTTTGTATTTCTCAAATGTTATTTCAGTATTTATTTAAAGTATTTGTAGTGGTTTTCATAGTTTTTATAAATTTAAAATTCCTAGTTTCTATACTTTTTATCGTCGGCGCTTAGTGGAATTCCATTGTAGATACAATTTATAAATAACAGGTAATTTCTACAATATATTTTATTTCTTTTACAGGTAACCAATTTTACTATTTATACAATACTAATGCTATTACAACTTTTTATATCATTTGCCCTTTGTTATTGTCATTACCAATACTTTTTTAGATTTTGCTAGTGTGTCTACATCTGCCGTCAGTCAAGATGCAGCAGAAGGTCAACGTTCATTTATAAAAAAATATTTTCCGCTTTTCCAAACTCGGGCTAACAAGTACCTAAGCTCATTGAGTGAGATTTGGCGTCATCGAGACGACACATGAATACTTTAAACTTACCTTACGAGTACCTTATGCTGAACAAAATGCCACCAACACTAACTATTTTTAACCGACTTGGAAAAAAGGAGGAGATTTCTCAATTCGACCGTATATTTTTTTATGTGTGTTCGCAGATAACTTCGTCGTTTATAAACCGGTTTTTATAATTCTTTTTTTGTTGGAATGGAGATACTTTGAGGGTGGTACCATGATAAGGAAACCAGGATCTGATGATAGCATCCTGTAGAAATTGAGGGGAGATTTCAAAAATTGTAGGGCCGACTAGTACGTTTGTTTATTTTTTGATTAAATATTTTAAAGCTCTAAAATTTTAAGAAGGTCTGGAGTCGATCTGATGATGGAGCCAAAAGACAGTCAAGGGAACTACTCAACGGTTTATCGCAGTTGGCAGCAAACTGTTTGGGTGTGATTAATTTGTATTGATGAGAAATTTACACCCAGATGGGTTGTAACTGTCTTTAAGGGTCTGATGATGATGAAGAAGGACAGTCAAGAGAACTCTTCAACGGTTTACAGCAGTTACCTTGTGTTTCGGTTTGATACATTTGTATTGATTAGAAATTTACACCTAGATAGGTTGTGACTGTCATAAGTCGGTGCCAAGCACAAACAGAGCAAAAAAACATAGCATATACATACTTTCTGCATTACTATTTAACGCCTGGCACCATTTTCAATCAGACTGCTAGATAGCATAAACATATAATATTGTATAAAGATTCATAGGTAAATAGGTTTAGGCGATTATTGTTATTGTGGATAAAAATTAACTATAGACCTATAGACCTGTAAAGTTTCATCTATGTTCAGTAGCTTTTTCGTGAAAGAGTTACAAACATGTAGGTACCCATTCTTACAAACTCGCATTTATTAAATTAAATGTTAGTAGGATATTAGGATGTGAGGGTATTTGCCAGCCAGTCGCCAAACTATTTGTCCAAGTAGCAGCCAAGGTTATGAAAGATAAGTTCTAAACTATAAATCTAGAAGTAACTAGACAGATACGTGCAGAGGTCAAACCGCAATCGATAGGACTACAGTTAAGCAGCACGACAAGGTCAACGTTATACTCATACATTTCAATAGGTGTCATTCAATACGCGAATTACCATTACATTTAGACGATTGTCTATTTTTGAATTGAAAACATCTTTAGCGGCGTTGCGCACTTTTTTAGGATGGGTAAAAACTTCTAAACTCGCGTCAGGACACGTGACCTGAAATTTCGTAAGACGGCGCAGGGTGCTTGCGTGAATAAGACGGCGCAGGGCGCTTGCGCGAATGTTCGTGTTGTCATGTTTGTGTACGATAGCGCAATAAATGAATATTGTATTCTACCACATAAATTATAGTTTCATTCTGATAATTAAAGCAATTCATGAAAATTATTTCCTAATCATTCCAAAATATCAAAAATGCACAACGTTATTATTCAAGTTTTCACTTCTGCCGGCACTCCCAGAGTGCAACCCGTCGTTTTTTTTATAACCATTTTGATGGTCAGTAAACACTTGTCAGATAAAGTAATAGTATTTATTATCTCTTCATAATATAAAATAAAGTAGCTTTTCACTCTATATCTCTGTCTACCCTATGTTTGCGCAGAACATTGAAACTATGCAACGGATTTTCATACGGCTTTTTAATAGAAAGAGTGTTTAAAGAAGAAGCTTTGTATGTATAGTAACATAAAAGATTGTTCAACCCAAGCTGGGACAGGGTGCTAGTTATTATGTATTAGGTGTTTCTGTGTATATTTGTCTAATATCAATACCACATGCTTATAACAATTCACTTCCTTTTTTGGGGTTAAATTAATTTGTGTAATTCGTTCAAAGATATTTATGTATTTATAATTTATATTACTAATTGACATAATGGCGACGGGTATATGTGGAGGGTATTTTCCTAACGTTAAAGCATATCCACGATTTTTTTATGATATTAGAAAGTAGATAAGCAGACGGATTTCCTGATGGTAAGAAATTCACGCCGCCTAGAGACACCAAAGGTGGTAATGGTGCGTTGCCAACCTGAGGCCGGGATGTGTGAGCAAAAGTAAGTTTACCGGCTACCTCACCCTCCGAACCGGAACACGTCATGACGTTATGGCGGCGGGAATAGGTAAAGCAGTGGTACCAATCCGGGCGAGTTGTTGCGAAAC
>NJDC01008735.1:44787-100931 GCA_002245475.1 Calephelis virginiensis
AATTTTATATGTAAGATTATCATTGTAATATAACTATATAGACCACTGAAGTCCATATGAGTTATTATAATTATTTGATTAGGATCACAAATACTTTTGCTGTCCATCATAATATTTGTAGACCAAGTTATTATTAGGCTGATCAACGAAACCATAGCCGCTCTAGAAAATAAGTTACTGGCATCAAAATATTTATCGTATTTATTTATTATTGTTCAGCCAACTTTGTTGCACCAGCCTCAAGAGTTTTCCTTAATGATTTATTGACGAGCATCTTTGAAGGCTATCACACCGTGACGAGTTATGACAAACAGGAAAATATGTTTTTCTGACATTAATGTCGTTTGGTTCAGCGCAGTGGTGCCGATTCGGTTTCAGCAGTATCGCTTTCTGAAAGAGTTCAAACTCGTTTGGAAACAAGTAATCACATTAATCCTTCCTTTTTTGCACTATAGACTGACGTACTATTAGACTATGATAATATTATAAGGAACTTGCGCCAAAGATAGTCCGGTTCTTAAGATTGCCCATTTTCAAAATTTTGTATTACTACCTACGGAACATAGCAGTACTTTAAACTCTTTCAAACTTGAATAATACACAAAATATTGAAATTGGGGGCCATCTTAAGAACTGTGCTATTTTAGACAAAAGTACCTTAGTTAAAAATATACAGAGTGTTATTCCCTCCAAAATGAATTTTCAGTAAGTTTATCGGCTTACTTTTAAATTAGAACGTGACAATAGCGAGCACTAAGACGATACCACACTCGGATGTGAACGCACCATTACTTAGGTATCTTTCTTACCACCAAGAAAACAGTAACCCGCTTGTTTACTTCCCAATTTAAATAAATACATTTTACATGTACTACATTACTAACCATTGCACTCTATGACGTTAATTAACTTTTAATCTATTATTAGCGTCAACACCCAGAGACGTCAATTTATATTATATATGTCATTAACCGACACTTTTTTATGTAGAAAATGTCGATTTAATGACTGATTAAAAGATAATTAATGACTCTGAGTGCGGCTGTTAGACATATAGTAGTATGTCTGGACAGGTTATTCCTTCTCCGACTTAGTCTTCTCATAATATTATAAGCCAAAATGCATTGTACTGGTTCTAGCAAATACGACAACAAAAGTCTTATACCGTAATACTGTCGGTCTTCATTCCCAGTCGACACAAATATTACATTACGGACATGCTGTTCAAAGAGTTATACGCGTCAGAACTGCTGCTGCGCTCATATTTCTTGTATGAGACGTAAGAACACTTTGTACATCTTGCGAAAATATATGAGCACGTTCCTAAACATATTCTAGAAGGGTATTATCTGAGCTCTAAAATGTAGTTTTAGTAATATATTAAATATTAATATTTTCTTCAATCAAAGTAAATACATTCACTTTAGTTTAAGTTCACGTAAATATCTTAACGCCAAGTCCCTTAGGACGTAGGCGGAGATTATCGCGCCATAAGTTGCCTGGCAAGAATGGTAAAGTAAACATCAAGGTATCAACTGCTAGCTTCTATTCTCAAATGAAAAAGTTTAATTTTCTTTAAAAGTGAATTACTTTACGTGTGGCTTGTACTATCGCCGTATTTACTCTTTCACAAGAACATCAGTGCTCAGCATTGTTGTGTTCCAATTTTGAGACTAGTGTAACCGTTAAACTTAGATTTCTTAAAAGGCTTTACTTCCAAGCCTCAATTATTGGCAACACATATACTGATATACATGACGTATATTGTTATTGAAAAAGCTGTCATCTAGTTTTTCTTCCTTTAATTCAAAAATGTCTAGTGTTATGAAGCTAAAGAAAGTGCAAACTATAAGCTTTAGAAAACTTTGTTCTCTATAAGAAGGGGGAGGCTCATTGTTCCTTCAGGTTTTCTTCTTATCAGTACAATTTTACTCTATGGTGACGTCTGAGTGCGATGACCATGCAGCAGGAAAGTTTGGTGCCTAATGCCGCTTCTACGTTAACACCTGCGATAATCTTACCTTGCTACGATAAAGGGTTAATGAATACGTCCAAAGTAGCTGTCGGCCGGTATTATCAAATGCGTTATAAACACCAATAACGTTACGTTTCGTGGGAATAATTAATACTATAGTATAGTTGAAACTACTTTAATTTGAATTAAATTCATCGATTTTATGTTAATCGACTTTTGTCGTTGATTGGAATATATAATTAGTGAAACAATGCAGCCAAGGGTACCGGGTCTCCGGGGAAAGTGCGCTTCCCTAGGGATGCTCTTTTTATCTGAATAAATAGATGGGACATATTTAAACTCAAGTGTGTCGGCAAATATAAAGGTGATGTTAATCAAATGTTTTTTCCGACTTCAAAAAAAGAAGGTTGTATGTTCCACTCTTATATTTTTTTGTGTGTTAAACTTTTTTTCCGTATTTATAAACCGATTTCAAAAATTGTTTTTGTATTTAAAATAGCGCACTTTTAAAGCGATCCCATTGCCACTAAGTTTCGATCTGATGATGAAATCTCACGGAAATCGAGGAGAATAATAATTTTGTGTGCATTTAGATGATTTACAACGAGGTTGATTTCTTGCAGTTTTAAGGTTGAAGACCCTATTCCAGTAGGATAATACTTTAGTAATTTAGTTTAATTATTTAATTAGTTTAAGATTCTGTATGTGGTAGATTCTTGAGACTCAGCCGAAATTACTTTAATTTTTTCACTTTAATTTTTGGAAAGGGAGGAATCGGTTTACCTGGTACAAAGTGATCTACGCGATCCTCGTACGCTTTTCTTTTATTTCTGAGGTTGTTCAGCCGGCCTTTTAAAAACGAACAATGTCTTCTTGAAAGTCCTACCAGTTTGAAATACTGGCACCGGTAATCGAATCGACAATAGTGTGGTGCGAGGCAGAAAATGTTTACGCAACCAAACAGTAGATGAACACCATGTGTCATGATAATTGGGATGAAATTTAAAGTTGTGACGCAATGTTTGCACACAGAATTATTTTTCTTATTCCTTATGTTTTTCTTCTAAAAAAGAAGACACTCTTCCCGTGGTCATCGCAACGAACGGACTAATTTTGTAATAATTTTTTTTATTATAATAGTTATTGTCATGAAAGTATACGAATATCAATATTCATAATTAGGACAGGACTATGTCTACCGACTTAACTAGTATCTGCAGATTTTTCAGATCTTTAGCTGATAAGTAGGGCGCGACACGCGTTACTGAGGGTCCTTTTCGAACGCTTGTAAGCAGGTTCACCACTGTCTACTTTTCCTTACACTGTGGCAGTACCACCGGAATATTAACATTTAATTCCAAGAAAATTTAACGAATCCAGTAAAATATTTAATTTGTTTATTGTTAACTAAATGTAGATAATCCGCTTGTACTATATTCAAGAGTACTTAAAATGACATATTATCCGATTTCAATTTTTACAATTAGCATAAAAACCAGATTCTAAATTTCAGTTGTAGCATAAACAGTTCTTAATCAGTAGTTGTAATAAATTTAAATAACATTTTAATAACCCTGATAATGAAGGTAATATCAAAGCAACCGACTTTGCTTGTTAAATATATACATAATTCTAAAATTTTCATAGTACGACAAAGATAAAGATGCCTCGGCTTACACCCTTTCAATGGTTCAGTAAAAGAATCAACATCTGGCCGTTTTTGTCGTCTCCGCTTAAATAAAAACAAAGTGTAAAAAACATTTTTGTAGAATTTGCCTAAATATAAAGAATTATCAATTTAAATCAGTTTTGAAACGAGGTATCGACATATTCAATATCGCGTCCCTTAACGCAATTTCACATCGGTGTATCGATGCCCCGTAACTCGGTGACTGTGGTGATTTTTATGGCTTTTTTGATGGTTTCTCCCAAGTCTGGCACGTTTCACGGACATAAATCAGGAGGTTTATAAAGATCGTTACGTGCATATGCCAAGTGTGAGGAAAACCGTTCTGCTTTTAATGGTCTCATATCGTTAACTGGCACATTCATCGCTACATTATAATATAATACAGATCGACGCGATGAAAGCTTTATATTCAAATATTAAATATTTCGTTTCATACTTTTAAAACTACCAAGCTTCAACTGGGTTTTAAGTTGTTGTAGTTCTTTTACATAGAATTATTTTCCCGATAGTCATGGCTATACCTATTAATTGTCAAATCTAATCCCACTTCTGATAACGTTGTTTTGATACTTATTTCAGACTTTCACGGTCCTTTTTTCTATATGTATTTTTACAGTTTTTTATTTGGTTTATTTTTTCGAGATGCATGCAATGGAATCTTGCAAGTAAAATTTGATCTGAAGATTACCGATTTAGCTGTAATTTTGCTTGCATTTGTAAGTCGGTTAACAATACAAAATTATGATGACAGCGCTGATCCGATGATGGAGCTGGAACGTGGCAATGGGAGCTAAGTAATTAAACAAGACAACCACATCTAGGTTGGACTCAGTTGATTCGTCCCTGCTGCTGGCAATAGCCCTGACAAATTAATACAGCCACAAGAACATATTTTTTGTTATAACTTATTTTGAGTGACAGTTTATATCGCTGAAAACATTTTTAACATATACAAAAAATATTGTCAAAAACATTTTTTTTTATATATACTAACTAGAATAAGTACCAAACACAAAAGACTTTCTGCCTCATAATCCCCTTTCCACGAGCGAGGTAGTAAGCGCAGCTAGTTAATAATAAAGTAGGTAAAGCCTTAAATCCCCCAGCCATGACGTAATAAGCCTGTAACATTTTCATCTCGCGACACCCTAAATGCAACTGTGGAACAAATAAAAAGCCTCGTAAAACTGAAAGCGAGACGCTCTCTAGCGTTCAGAGCTTCAAAATAGTTGTTCCCTTTCAAAGGCACGCTGTCGAGTGTGCGGAGGAACTTTAGTGAATTTATAATTGTTATTCGCAGCCGTCGGCATTCGAGTCTTCGCCACGACTTGGTGTAATTAGACGTATACCTACCTTGTAGCTCTATATTGTTTGTGGTAGAGTGTGGTAATGCCTTAATGCGACTGCAGATTCTATTTATTTTATGCGAAACTTCATCTTTTGTGTTTGGGAATATTTTGTGTTGGGTTTTCTGAATTCTCGTTGTTTGTTTGTTTTATAACATCACGTCCATTAAGTTACGGGTTAGGCAGATTGTGAATGATGTGAACACACCACTGTATCTGTTTATAACACTAGTAGCTCTTGCCTGCGGCTTCGCCCGCGTTTTGAAAGGAACCCGTTGTACGATCGAGATTAAGAGTAGCCTATATATTAATCCAGGTCACAATCTATCTGTGATCCAAATTTCAGCCAAATCCGTTCAGCCATTTGAGCGTGAAAGAGTAACAAACCACCATACATACTCACTAATTTTCTCATTTATAATATTAGTAGGATTTTTCATCAAATCCAATATTTTTATTTTACACTAACTTTTGCGTCTGTGGTCTAGCGGTTCGGGTGTTGGACTTGATTGCATGATGTCCCGGGTTCGAATCCCGGGTCGGCCAACAAAAAGAAAATTGGATTTTTCCAATTTTCTAATTAAAAAAATGTTGGTCAGGATTGGAAATGTGCCCGGTTGGCGATAGGCTTTCCACCCATCACATTGTGGGACTTAGTGTCTTCGGCTAGTCGTGGGTGCCTTGGTTGTACCTCTGCCTACCTCTTCGGGGATATGGGCGTGAAGATACTGTTTACTAACTTTAAAAGAGGAACGCGGCCTCACAATGAAAAGATCCGACAAGAAACTTAGCAGGCTTCGGACTTGTTTCTTCACTCATTTTCTTTTTAATGTATATGAAAATAGCAAGCTAAATTATTATAATTAGGTACATAATTCTCCTTTCATAATACCCTAGAAGGCCAACGAGCTGTTGAGTCACCTGATAAGAACTGATCATCTGTGCCAATAGCGTAACCTACGACAGTTATTTTATTATATCTTCAACGTACAAACACAGCTTTTTTACTATAAAATCATATTCATATTACGAATGCGAAAGTTTGTTTGTTTTTTACTCATTCACGCAAACACTGCTGAAGTAATAACCATGAAATTTGGCACACAGGTAGAGGGTAACTTGGATTAACACATAGGATAGTTTTTATCCTGAAGAAATGTTTCTATGGGACCATTAACCAAGCGGGCGACAGTAAGTAAAAAATAATTTCTAGTTTTTTGCTTGTTTGATAATGCCGATCTTACTTTCTTTTAAAAGATAGCTTAGTATTATGACACAATTTATCTGATAAAAAACTCACGACGGAGTCAAGGGCAGAGTGATACTAATATTGAATATTACTTTGAAGAAATTTGTATTTTATTACAACTTTATCCATATTTAGATTCTGGATAAACGAACTAGCAAAACAAGTAGATGTCGACTACTCGTGCTGGCAGGGTCGGTGAACTGACATCGGTGTTCGTCGATTAAATAATTTACAACGAATTCGCCAACCGCCATGTTTGGTGGATATTCTGACAAGGGATATCTGTTTTATTCATTTGCATTTTTATCGATGTCTACTTAAGGATGTCTCTGCTGATCTGGCTGCGAAGAAGACATTTTAAACATTTTGTTTTGAGTTAATTTCAAATTACAATTTGTAAGATATTTTAATAAAACATTCTCATGCGTTTTTAAAATAAATCTTTATTTTAATGCCTTATTCTAAACATATAAAAACAAAACATAAACATTTAAAAATTGAAATTTAAAAAGCAAGATAGTACTCATATAGTAGAAATAAAATAATGTGAAGTTATATATACCAGACTATCGCCATAATCGATAGGCAACAAACAAAGATGTTATTTTCATTTTTAGTTCGCATATATTCCAAAGTTTAAAGAATACAAACACATGGTACAAGTATCTTGCTAATATTTATCACACATATTTTTACACGGCCCTAATACCCATGATTAAATAAAAGAGTGTTAGTTTATATTAGGAGTAACTATGGCTTGGAACCGGTGCGAAAAGTACAGGTTCTGCACCGGTATTATTGAAACAGTACTCAGTACCAGATATCGGTATCAGAACCCTTAAACCAACAGTACCGGTACAAACAGTACAGGTAACGCCTTGGTATCGGTATTGCTTCAAAGTGATTAATACCGGTTCCTAAAAATACCAGTATTTGAAGCCCTGGTAGTAACAGAGGCCAAGTGGTTTCCTACTTATCAGCTCATAAAAGGTGAGCATTGGTTTATTTGTTACTAACAATGTCACCATTACAATTATGCAAACACTTGCTTTGTTTAGTACCACAGTTTTACTTTTTATTGCCATCAAGTTAGTGCTCGCCACAATCGTGTTTCAGTATGGAAGGTAAGATAGGCGGTCAACTTTGACACACATGACGATTTGCATTCCAGTCAACGCAACAATGCCAGTTTCCTGTCTACAGATGACGCATATCTTATCTCATACATACATAAAAACTAGCCGACCCTGTGAACTTAGCTTATCGCTTAGTATAAACAGTCACTGACAGTTTGTATTGAAAAAATAAAGTATTGTTTTTCCTTTGTTCCCTAAAATTTTCCCGGGTTTTTTCTTAAAAGAAGAAATGTGAAAAGAAATATGCGAAAATTTCAGGGAAAATAGTAAAAACAATGCTTTAATCAATAGAAACTATTAGCAGTTAGTGTCAAGCGATATAGAATTCGCCTAGTTGTGTTTCATATTTTTTAACATCAGGAAATAAGTGTAATTAAAAAATATGTTGTTATCCTCTTTATTTCGCTGAACAGCTGATACAGAGATTTCCAAACTGTGACATAACTTTTTGATCTTAATAAACTGTCATATTTCACATGAGCTTCCGTACAGCACTATATCAAATCGCAAAGTAAACATTTTGATAAGAATACGCGTGCCAGAAGTGGAACACTGTGGCCGAACCGCGTGCCAATTGTTGACAGCGTTACATTCTTTAAATAATTTTAAGACATTGGGTCTGATTGCGAAATTCACTGACGAAGATGCAATGTACGCTTGCCCGTGATGATGTCCCTACTCGTGATATGAATAAGAAGACCAGTCGGTAGGGATACACCGCCTTACCTATTCCTGCTGTCATAATGTCACTGCCCTGTTCCGGTTGGGACAGTAAGGTAGCCGGTAGACTTGCACATTTGATCTTACATTTCGGCCACATAATTGCGACGCATCTATAACATCTATGGTGTCTATAGGCACCTATTATCTCTTACCGTCAGATAGGAGAGCTGTGTGCTTATTTGCAATCTTATCACATAAAAAATTAACACCAGAATTTGATAAAAATAAAAGTATCTTCACGCCCATATCCCCGAAGCGGTAGGCAGAGGTACAACCAAGGCACCCACGACTAGCCGAAGATACTAAGTCCCACAATGTGATAGGTGGCAAGCTTATCGCCAACCGGGCACATTTCCAATCCCGACCAACATTTTTTTTTAATTAGAAAATTGGAAAAATCCAATTTTCCTTATGTTGGCCGTCCTGGGATTCGAACCCAGGACCTCATGCAGTCAAGTCCAACACCCGGACCGCTAGACCACAGAGGCGACCAGAATTTGATGAATAATAATAACATAACAGGATCCAGACTCTAGACGTTAGAATCTTCGTTTTTCTTTCGAACTGCTTAAGATTCATCGACTAAAGTGATGTTTTCAGAAGCCTATTGTTTTATTGCGCTATACAAGTGTTTTTTTGGTGTCACTTTTTACAGCAGCGTTATAGTTGGTTGCGTCGTTAAGCTAAGTTATTAAAAAAGGGTTTAAAAAAAATCTTTGATATTGTTGTTAGATATGCAGACCATATCGGCTGCTGATGTTCTGAATCCAAAATCTTTATTTCACATGTTCTTTCAATTTTAATCTTAATGTATATAAATTACGCGCCACATTGTTTGTCCGCGATGGACTCCTAAACTACTTATCCGATTTGAATCAAATTTGCACACCGTGTGCAGTTTGATCCAACTTGTAAGATAGGATAGCTTACACTTCAATTTATGATAAAAAAAATTACCATCCGAGCGAAGCTAGAACAGGCACCTAGTATTTGAATGAACTTTAGTATAAGCCTGTTTTTTAAAAGTTGTCAAAGATTTTCTAATATTTTTTTTGTCTGTCTTCAGGTACGTCAAGGATTTTTTTTTAAATTTCGGTAAGCAAAGGTAAGGATGCATTAAATGACGTAGATAGCGTTGAATGTTATGCTCAATCTTCGGGAAAAAATATCGCAACTGACACATTGTGTCAAGAGATTCTTCAAATTTTCGTAGGCCTTATCAGAACTACAAGACGTTCAGCTGCATTTAAAGACGTCAATTGTCTTTTAATCAGTCATCAGGTCGACATTTTCTATACAAAAATGTGATTTAATGACAAATTAAACATTAATTGAAGTCTCTGAGTACGGTCGTAAGCTTTGTAATTTAAATGGTGGTATAATCTTAAACCGAATTTTCTAATGTTATACCAGTTTATACTAACCTATGCTAAATTTCACATTTTTCAAGAGTCACATTGTATTACTTGTATTATTTATTACTCATTACCTGTATTTAGTAATTTAATTGAGTAACAGACGTTTAAAACGCCCTTTTAGTTTCTTCAGCCAAATCTTCATTTACGAGATCTCACTACTTGGTCCCTCTTCTTACTACGAATAGATTTGTGTAAGCGATGTCCGAATAAAAATGTTTGTTTAATGTACTTAGGTTAAGTGAGTATTTACACTGTTTTTCTTTCCATTAGTTGATAGTTAATATGCACCCCTTTTTGTCCTCTGCGATATTGGCAGAAAATGTTTCAGGGCATTCAGCCTACAATTGCAATTTGTGTCTCTGTATAAATTAAATGCAAATACACTTCTACTTTACCCCTTTCAGGAATAACTTAATTTTCTTAATGGGTTTACGATTATTTTTGTACCAAATATAGCTTTCGCCTTTTGTGGTCTAGCGGTCCAAGTGTCGGACTTGACTTCATGAGGTCCCGGGTTCTAATCCCGGATCGGGTAACAAAAAGAAAATGTGGTATCTTCTAATAAAAAAAAATGTTGCTCGGGATTGGATACGTGCCCGGTTGGCGATAGGCCTGCCACCTAATACATTGTGGGACTTAGTGTCTTCGGCTAGTCGTGGGTGCCCTGGTTGTGCCTCTGCCTAATACTTCGAGGATGTGTGAAGATACTCAAATACAGCTTTAATATTTTTGTAGATGATTTAACTGCTGAAAATTTCTCTCGCATTAGTATTTGCCAAACTCGTCTTGAAGGAGCAACTTAATCGTTCACCGACATACACATTAAATGCCAGAAAGGATAATCTTGTTTGGCTGTCGGGAGCAAATGATTTAAGTCGTTGGCAACAGGAGTCGGTCGAAAACAATCCACCTCAGCAGTTATTGGTTCCCGCCAAATAACATTATAATGGCCGACGTGCACATTATTTGTCCATTACGCCGCAAGCGACAATATAGATGTAGCTTTCTGTGTTTCGTACGCCATTTTTGTCTCTACTCGCTCGATTTAAGATATATTTTGTATCAAAGATGTTTATTTTTTTCAATTTTCTCGGAATTGCTATATGAGAATATTCTTCATTGTTTTCTGAGACGCTTGGATTTTTCTTTGATTTATCTAACGGGAATATTAATAATAGGTTAAACAATGGTAAATGTTGCAAAATATGCTGTGTGGTTTTTGATGTTGCCAACGACGGCACCGGATCACTTATCAGTATGTATTGTAAACTTGTGAAACATCTGTGTCTGTGGGCTGTGTATCTATTCTATAGGTACGTATTACATACTATAAAAAAAGCAGTAAAAAACTTAATCTGTATATGAAATATTTTTATCTTCACGCCAAGTTTCTAAACATGGTAGACTGAGAGTATAAATTTCTAATATCGCGATCCTTGCAAACTTACTTAGCTCCTTCTCATTTCCCTTTTCATACAAACACGAGTTTTCAGAGATATTGAATTCTTTAAAAAAAAAATTGGTACAATTTGTATTCGGGATATATAGTCCCAAACGGGAGTTATTGAAACTTTTTGGTTTGTGTGTTCACTTTTCACACAAAAACTACTGACCGGTCGTTACTAAATTTTGGGTAGTCTTAGCTTATTACCTAGGACAACATTAGGATACCTTTCACAGTGCGTAACCCTTTCGTTGCCATCAAAAACCACGTGATGTCAATGTGTGTACGAATTTGCGGGCAAGAATGGTGAAAATGCAAAGGTTGTAAATGCCTTCATGTACCACGACGAAATAAAGCGAATGAACAACAATTTTCTAAACCGGTGTTTTATAGCCGAGGAGATAAGCTCTTCTAATTAACGTACTTCTCTTTAAAGCATCTCCGTAATTTTGAGTTCTAACTCAATCAAAGAAATCAACGAATGCGAAAGGCAATTGATGTGCCTTCACGTACAAGACGAAAATAAAATGATTAACTACAATAAATTGTGACCCTACGTTTATAGTCAAAGAGCAAGCGGTCTTGTAACTCTATCCCGTGAATGACCCGGGATTCGTAAATAATATAGATATGCTGCTTCCGCTAAGCAACTTCTAAGGTGCGTGATTAAGTTTTTTCCGATAACACCCTGTACTTTCTCGAGGAATTTGAGTTTAGTGATAACTCGGCCGGATTCCTATATCTGCTGTCATTATATCAGTGCTTGTTTTTGGTTCCAGTTTGTAGGTAAAAGGAGCTAGTGATTTATTGATGTGGTAAGGCAGCTAATAAGAACACGGCATTTTTGTAGCCAGTAGTAAAATGTAGTACGAGCGTCGCTTTCTAGTGGTCAAGATGTGAACCCAATCGTTTGGCTTAAACGATTGGGTTTGGGTTTTACCGGCTACCCTACACTCCGTATCGGAACATGATACTGTCATTATGACAACAGGAATAGGTTAGGTAGGACATATGTACCCAGATGAGTTGTCGCACAGCATTCTATCATCGCGAATGAGTACCAACCCCATGAGTTGGTAAAAAAAGAAAAGAAAGAAAAGAAAAAATATTTATTTGCGGAATATGAGAGTTACAAATATGTTACAAAATTATTTAAGCGTTCCAACATATTCTACCAACTTGTGGTGTGCAAATATTTTAATAGGTTTTTAATTATTTATTCACGATTTACTATTTACACACTGTTTTTTGTTTGTTTTGAGATTACATGATTATTTATCAATACAAACAATTTTTAGAATGTAAATTAATTTATCCTTATCTACCGTAAACACCACCGTTTCCAAACCTAGCCAGACAGGAGAAGAAACGGCGAAACAAAATCCTGCGCACCCAACATTCTGCAATTAAATTAATAATATTAGAGATACTTTATTATTTATTCTTATCTGCAAGAAAATCTTTGACACCATAATAATATTTCTCTAAAAGTAAGTTGAATACCTTTTTTCGAAATCTGTTTAATGGAAGTGATTTAAGATTATCAGGAATTTGGTTGTATATACGAATGGACATGCAATACACGTTATTTTTGAAAATGTTGAGTTTTTGGTTAGGCACATGTAGTTTCTCACTATTTCTAAAATGAGACAAAACTAGGACATCAGTATTTGTATGAAATAAAAAATGATTTATTTTGTACAAATACACATACAGCCAATATATATAAGCAAGGTAAAGGAAATATTTTAAGTGACTTAAGAAGTGGCTTGCATGAATGTAATTGATTGACACTACATATAGCACGTATACACTTCTTCTGAACTCTAAAGAGTCTCGTTAATTCTACAGAATTCCCCCAAATAGGAATACCATACTGCAAAACGGAAGAAACATACCCATGATAAGCTAACAGAGATGCCTTTAATCCTGACACTTCTCTAATTCTTCTCAACACATATACAAACCTATCGATTTTATTGCAAACTAAATCAATATGCGATTTCCAGTTACAATATTTATCGATTTTTATTCCTAGGAATTTAGTACAATCTACATTCTCAATTGTAGTATTATTTAAAATCACATCTAATTTTTTAGTATCTCTATAATGTGTTTGAAATTCCACTAATTTTGTCTCCGTAAGAATTATTTTTAGATTATTTTCATTCAACCATTCTGTCACTTTAGTCAAAGTTTTACTTGTTTCTTCATGTCAATCGTTTTTATTTTTGCTCTTGATGAGAAGTGTAGTATCATCAGCAAACAAAATTGAATCATGACTGATAGCATCAGGCAAATCGTTTATGTAATTTATGAAAAGTAATGGCCCTAAAACACTACCTTGTTGTACACCGCAGTCATTAAAAAGATAACTTGAAGTATAGACTTTCTTGCGGTTTCCACTTACTTTTGATATGGCAACGCATTGCTTTCTATTCTCTATATAGCTTTTAAATCATTCTAATGAATTTTACCGCTAATACCATATCTCTCAAGTTTCGTTAACAAAATTTTATGTGATACAAAATTTAACGCTTTACTCATATTTAAAAATACAGCAAGGGGAAACTTTTTACTATTTAGGCATTCTGTTACTTTTTTAACCAAGTCGAAACATGCATAAACTGTAGACCTACCTTTTCTAAATCCATATTGAAACACCCATTAAACCAACACCCACCTCTTACGAGCCTCTTAGCAGGAATGAAGATCTGTTTTACACGGTAGACCCGGAATAAGTAGTGGTAGTTTACTAGGCAGAGGGTTAAATTGAATTATAGTTTTAAAATGTTTGGTAATAAATAATTAAACTAGTTGTAAATATAAACAATTGGCTTAAAAGTTAAAGTATATGTAATTAAATAATATTTTTTATAAATATTAAAATATTTGAACACCAAAATGTGGTGGAATATGTTGATATACTTAAATATTTTTGTAACATCTAATGTACACACATATTCTGCAAATAAATAATTTTCGGTTTCATAACACGGGGATAACCCCTTTTTATGATAATGAAAAGCAAACAAGCAGACGGATTTCCTGATGGTAAGAAATTCACGCCGCCTTGAGACACCAAAGGTGGTAATGGTGCATTGCCAACCTAAGGCCGGGATGCTAGGCCTCGAGCACAAGTAAGTTTACCGGCTACTCTGTCCTCCGAACCGGAACACGTCAACTTCAAGCGTTGGACGTTGTGGCGGCAGGAATAGGTAAGGTAAGGTAAGGTGGTACCAATCCGGGCGAGTCGCTGCAAAAGTCTATTACCTAGCAGGATGTAACGGTGTTAGTGTCATTAAGCCTATGCCTTTTACGAGCTGCCTGGCAGGGCAGATGGTCTATTCTGCAAAGAAGCCCGGACCAACACGGGGAAAAAACTTTTTTTATCTTATGCGGAAAGCCTTATAATCGAGACTCATGTTAACAAAGAACCTTGCCTGATGAAAAGTTGGTAAACT
This sequence comes from Calephelis virginiensis, assembly GCA_002245475.1. NCBI lineage: Eukaryota > Metazoa > Arthropoda > Insecta > Lepidoptera > Riodinidae > Calephelis > Calephelis virginiensis. The sequence goes on from NJDC01008735.1 coordinate 59,233, forward strand.
CTTGGTACTTCTCACGTTGTTCGCTTTAAATTTGATATATTGGTTGCAAACTTAATTGCGTATTTAATTGGACCTCAAATTCAAAAGCATGAATAGTTGTTTAAATAAAAGATGGTTTGCAAGTTAAATTAAATTGTATTTTTGCAATCTTAATGTGATTACATTGTATTATTCTTTCAAGTGTATACTTACAAAAAATAATTCAAATATTACGCAAGTGAGCGGCGGAGTGCCATAAAACAGCAATGCCTGTTCCCGCGATGTCTTGGCCTAGAAGAGGCTTCACGGTCGGCAACTCTAATAAATTCAACACGCATAAGGCGAGTGACAAAAGGATTTTATGGTAGCAATAGACCTCTAATGATCTCACGCAATACCAAATGTTAAAGTAATATACTGTTATTTGCATGTCTAAAAAAATTATTTTGAAATGTATATCATCATAAGAATTTTATCGGAAGCTCTTACATCACAATCTTAGTAAATTAAAAATATAGTATTGTTAATTTGGATATTCTTTTTTCTAAAGCAACTAGGACTGAAGTTATAAAGACTCGAGGATGAGTTTATTAAGCCGCTTACGAAAATAGATTTGCCGGCAATTCTACTCTCCAAACCGAAGCAACAATGGCACGCACTGACGTTATGGCAGCAGGAAAAGGTAAGGAAACATAACAAATCCAGACAAGTCGTTCTGCAAATTCTAACTGGCGGGTGATGGAATCGTCTCATCCTTACGCGTCATACAACTTTCTAACTTGCAGTAGAAATTTCTAGTAAAGTTGTTTCAATGATTTCTAGTTAACTGTGTATTGGCGACTAATGATGTATCTCATACGTTAACAAGACATTCTACACGCGTACAAGCCGACTTTCCTGGTCCCGGGTCGTCGGTTCATTCTAGTGGCATGTTCTGACTCCGGCATGAATGATATGCCATGCCTCTGAAAGATATGAAGACAAGTTTTATTGGACACATTCATATTTACAGAATGAATGTTTCCTATTACAGTTATTGATAGCCTTCTTGGTCTTCGTTTAATGAAGCTGATCGACGACGGAGTTCGAGTTTATTCGCGATAAAGACGGAAATTAGCAAACTTACTTTCCGCATTTTTCCGCATTTACAGTGGGATCCGAGAAAGAGTGGGATGGAAATAATGTGTTGATGATATGAGAAAAGGGCATGATGCGGTCATGTGAAAAGAAAGACGAAAGTTTGACAAAGCAGACGTACAATGCTAAGAATGGATGGAAGTAGATACCCGGGGAGACCTAGGTTGACATTTCACAGTCGTATCGCTTGGGTTTTATCCGAGGGTGGTTTCAAGAGTCTCCGAAACTGTATTTGTATGGAACGTACTATAACTGTGAAGGAAGGTAGGTAGGTATGCAAAGAACATTTGGCATTTGATACTCTCTGTCTACCCCAAAAGGGACTTGGCGTGATATGTATGTATGTACTTTATTTCTACATTTAATATATAGTGTATGTATGTATAATATAGTGTATGTACCCGTCATTGTCGTCGCAGAACCCTCGTTTTTATATAAAAATGTCCAGATAGTATTATTAAACTAAGTACCGATACACATTTTTTTCTAGCTCTCCTGGTCCGAGGTCTCGAAGGTACTCAAAAATTTTTTCGATGTTATGTTATGTCATCTAGCGGCACGTAATGTACTTTCCTCTTTTACCTTTTTTCTTCATCTCTGTTAATTATACAAAAAAAATACATAAAATCGGACAGGCCGTTACGGAGAAGTTCGACCACAAATTCCATGCCACGAGGTATTTATAATTGTATTTGTTATTGACATTAAATGTTTGCTGTTATATTTTATTAATGAGTAATCAGTAAAATTAATCTATAATGAACAAATGTGACGAGCCCATTGCAGCCATGTTAAAATCTAGCATATGTCGTCGGTCTAGGAGTGGTTCGATGTTGGCTTTGTATTGGTTTGGTGTATTTGGTTTTGTTTGACATGTGGTCTCGGTTTCGATTCCCGAGTCGGGCAACAAAAATATGTTTCTTAAATTTCCTAATAAAAACAATATTGCCCTGGATTGGATAAGTGCCCCGTTCTCGATAGGCAAACCTATTACTAAGGATGTTGTTTGTTCCACTGCTGTCCCTACAGAGATACAGGCGTGAAAATACTTACCTTTTTGTAATTTAGGTAGCTGGGTTTGTCCACGCTTACAGGTATTCGGTGGTAGTGTGGTATAGTAGCTCGTACAGATGAGCAACACCGCCTTATCTATTCCCGTCACCAAGACGTCTGTGCTCGCCATTGTCGTGTTCCGTGCCTACGTGGCCTATAACGGTCGTAAGATAATGTCGCACCAGTACTCAAATTATAAAGACAGTATAGTAGTCTATTTAAATTATGCGCTTCGGCTATATTCGTCAAGCTTCGGAAATCCGAATGTATTATAAAGATATCTATATAGAGTTGTTATTACATAATTAATCATTTCGCTTAAATTTAAATTAGGTCAGCTAATTTAAAAATAAAAGTATAAAGTGCAAAAAGAGTAAAAAGTGAATAGCCGAAGCGCAATGAAAGCAAGAAGCGCAAGCGCAAAAAATAGTAGTACTGTAAATGGTAGAGTTTACATACTCTATCTCTACCCGTGTCGTAACAAATAGTCAATTACTCTTACTTTTTTAATTTGGACAGTTGTGAACAGTGGCAACCATTCGCCGTTTCTTTTTATAGGCCTTGATTACACTTTCCACATCAAGTTACTTGAAATCTTTCTTTTATCGTCATAGACTTACGGCCAATGTTAATAATGTATCTCAATCTAATGGATTTCAAGCAATCTAGATAGCTGCGTATCCGGCGGCCTATCCCATACCTAATTGCCATATTTATCCTGTCCACAGATATGTTATTGGCAAGCGATAACATAAAAATGGATCAAAATATCAATCTTGGACAGCAAGTTTTGGATTAGGATTGATTATTAATATTGGCCGTTAGATCGTAGCTTATAACGTAGGCTCTAAATCCGATTGTTTTTTAATTGGCTAAGGTCGATGGTAGAATGTAGATTTGCTGAAGGTCAATGAGTAAGACACTGTGCTGCTTTTTATGGTTGTAGTTTTGGTTGTATTTAATATCAACAGGTACATTTAGTGGTAAGGACAGAAAGTCAGAATTTCACATTTATTACGTTAACTATGGGTTACTTACTTTATTTTATGACGAAAGACAGCGAATAAGCACGCAGCTATCCTAATGGTAAGAGATAAGAGAGAACTGCAGCCTATATTCACCATAGAATTTGTAGGTCCGTTGCTGTCCTGTGGCCATGGTATTAGGCCAATTATGCAATTCTACCGGCTACCTTCGGACCAGAACATGACATCGTCACTATAGCGTTATACCTATTCCAGGCGGTGGATACCCTACCTTACTTACTCTACCCGGGCAAGCTGCTGCACAACATTCGACCATCAGTGGTCCTGATAGTAATGATAGATATAGTATTATACATAAGCATTTTCCTGCTGCTTCTCTCGCTATTTAGTATTATTACCTTACCGCTGGAAGCAATTGAGCGATTGTTTTAAGAACAGTCTTCGTTTATCCTCGAATCTATCTCCCCGTGTTAAATTTCATCAAAATCATTTCAGTGATTGACAGTGAAGCAGACATTTCTATTTGTAAGTATCGATATGTATTACGCGTGTATTTGCGCGAGGCTTTACCGATGTAGCCAACATAAGAAACAAAGGGAAAACTAAAAAAGGAAAATTAGACAATGATTTCGACTTAGCTGCACATTTTGGCTTCATACCTCACGTACTTCTAAATTCAATTTCGTTTCTATTGTTAAATAAACAAAGAAATTCCATTGAATGCTCTTTACGCTTCGAGTTTTTTTTCCTTACCGATATTATTTTATTTCGATTACACGATTCCTGTACAGTGGCGGATTAATCAAGAATGAGCCCCTTAGTTAAACGTATCGCGGGGCCCTTGGCTTCTTAATTTACTAACTTATTTTCACGCCGAGTCTCTTTACATCTTAGGTAGAGAGAATCGTGTGACAATTGTCACGATCCTTGCAGGCCTGCCTATCTTCCTGCACATTTACTACTCTTTTCATACACACACGCCGATTTTGGGGAATCTTGACACCACCCTGTAATAAAACTTGAATAATTTGATCGTGGAATGTCAATTTGTCTCCCCGTCTACATATATCCATCCACATTCGCATTATACGTGTTTTCTTTCTATCAATCTCACTCTTTCTCGGATCTCACTACTGCAAATGCGGTCAGCAAGCGAGCGTTACCTCGCTGAGTTTACGCAGCAATTTCATTTCGACCGCATGTATCTTACTCTTACGCTATTTCTGACATACCCAACTCTCGTTTCCATCATACAACGTTGGGATAAGCACAGAAAGCAAAGCAAAGCGAGTCTAGCAGTAGTAGTAGTAGGTTGAAACCAACTTTGATGCTTTTTGAATTGCCTCTGTGGTCTAGCGCTCCGGCGTTGGACTTGACTTCTTAGGTCCCGGGTTCTATCCATGGGTCGCACATCAAAAAAACTTGAAAATATATATTGTCAGTTTTCTTATAAAAATAATGTTGCCCGGGATTGGATATGTGCCAGGTTGGCGATAGGCTTGCCACCTTTCACATTGTGTCTTCGGCTAGTCGTGAGTGCCCCGGTAGTGCCTCTGCCTACTACTTCGTGAATATGGGAGTGAAGATACTTCGATTATTTTTATTGACACAACCTACTCTCTTAATTTCGAACCAAAAAATCTATATAGGAAAGTATGAATTTTTTTTGCATTATTTAATAGTTTTGTTCTTGACAGGGCACTCATTTCCAAGGAGCCTCTGATTTGGATATGCGGGAACCAGTATTACGTGTGCCCGTAGCAATTGATGCCCCCGCTAGGTCGTTAATCCGGGACTGTTCCTTTGTATTCACGAGCTGGGTTTAATTAAAAACATGGGACGTCTTTTTGTTTCTTACTCGGCATTTCACTCGAAGGATTATCGTCTGCGTTAATGGGTTTAAATGTATGTAAGATAGAAAACCTGAAGCAAAGACGACATAGTCACGACTGTGCGACACAAAATTATGTTACGATGATGTTTTCTTCTATTATTGAAACTGTTCAATAATCTGTAACTATGTCAGTGTCTAGATGTTATGACAATAAAAGAAATATTTTGATTTATATTTTCAGAAGAAGTAATTTTAAATTCAGCATCGATTGTGAGTCATTTTTCCATTGAAAAGGCATAATTATCATAACTAGTGTTGGGTAACAGTGAGAAGCTTATGTCAATGCAAATGACAACCTACAATTTGAGGGTAAACGAGATTAAACTGTGTATAATCATATGAACAGGTACAGAATGTAATGTTTTTAAAACGGGTTTATCGTTGAAGAACCTTTCCCCAACATCACAATAAACCTTGTCCCTTGTTTCACTATTAGTATCAGCTGAAGCTAAGATCAAATTTTTCATGCGAATAACGCGAATGTGGATGAATGTAGGTACAGCCGGAGACCTCGGTTGACATTCCACGATTAAAACGCTAGGGTGTGATTCGAGGACGGTGTCAAGAGTATCCAGAACTGGCTTGTTTCTATGAAAGAAAGTGGAAAGAAAGGCAACGACTGCAGGGGAAGCCAGAAAGGTCTGCCAGGATCGTGAGATTTGGCACTTGATAACCTCTGCCTGCCGTTAGGGACTTGGCGTGAAGATATGTATGTATATATGTAAGAGTATAGTGAGACCACAACCTGTTAGAGTATGTTGGTGTAAATAAATATTTTTATGATAACTTCTAACATTACATTTAGCAAATAAATACATTTTATTTCATAGTTAAGACTTACACAAATACGAAGTTATATTTCTAGATGTACTTTTATGTAAGATAGTTTGATTATCTTGTCTGTGCTTACAAAGCTGGACTAACCGTCGCTAGAAAGGCCAACGACGTGACCTTAGTCGCCTAATTATCCTATTCAAAGAATCGTCTGGAAAGTGGTAAAAAATTAACTCTGTCGACACGAAAGTCAATTTTGCCGAATTTGCATAAAGCCCGAGTCGGGCTTTGACGTTTCGATTTTCGCTTAATTAACGCTCGTTGGGGCTCAGAGTCGTAGAAAGAGTTCGCCCGTCGCACCAACTTCTTAATTCCGTGTTTTAGTAATTTTTCTTTGAGTTTGTTAGGAAAAAACTGAATTAATGTCACGACCGTTTTGGTCATTAATCAAATCTTTTGATTGACTAACTTGAATCGGATTTTAGGTCGGACCAAATTACGCAGTCTATTGTTTAAGGGACGATTAACCTTTAACGATTAAGTCGTCGGTTTCGTGGATCTCACGTAGTCTACTATTACAACGAATACACGGACAAAAAAACAATGCACTGACTGAGGCATAAGGTCTGCAAAATACGTTCTTTGTACAATCTTGATCAACGTAGTGTAGGTCATATATACTATAAATTCAAATGCATTGTCATCCAGTTAATGAAAATGATGGAGGGCGAGCATGAAACGTGGCAAGGTCTTGGGACAGACATTTGTGTGATTTATGTTCAGGAAACAATGTCTGTCGTTACTGGTGAACTACCCAGCCCATGTCCTCCTCACCCTCGTCCTCGTCAGACATTTACGTTAACTGCACTACTACCAACTACGTGGCAAGATGATAAGGTTACTAATTTAAAGTAGTGTAATGTTACCTAATGAACTTTTCTTCCAATGTCTTGCAGAATCATCTGCAACTGTCAGACGAAAACTAATTTTCTACTTCGAAAACACTGATTAGTTTACAGTAAGTGGTAATAAATATGGGTAACAAAGTTGTCCGTAGATATCCCAAGTGCTGGGGGGACGTGCCGCGACATACGTGACTCAAAGATGACCGAGACGTCTATTTGCATAATAAGCCAGTCCGCCGCTCCGAGAGATTAAACTTTGGCGTATGACATTCCGGCTGGGATAATTCAATAGTGGCAAACTGATTTCCAAGTCGCTATCTGGTGCCGTCGCAGCACCGTGATTGGATGCACTGATTTACTGTGCCGCACGCTGCCTTCGGCTATTTACTCCGACGGCGCCTTTGTTACCTTGCATGCATGTGTAATATCTCGCATATAAATGTCCTGCGCCATTGAAGATTGCTCCATTTAAGATATACCGATTAATACTATGGAGGGTGCTCAACATTCTCTAAAGAAAAAGTAAATTTACGAAGTTATTAAACACTGAGATATGATTTTTAAAAAGGTTAAGCGTTAGTTACCAGTAACCCTGTAAATTTCAATTAAAACACAAATGCCGTCGTTAAAAACTAAAGTAAAAAGTAAAAGCAGTAAACTTTGCTGACTATTTTGCATTTTTTTCAAACAAGGCATCAAAATGAAACTTCCAAAGCATCAGCTCTATTTCCTCAAACTGACAGGTGATTCCGTGAAAATATTTTGTAATTTAATACATGCCTTACCCGATGGCGAGATGTTTGGTCCAATATAGAAGCATAGTCAAGTTGAAACAGCGTTCCTTAAAAAATAGAATTTTGTTGGATAATTTCAGAATCACTCGAAAATTCAGCAACGTACGATCAGCAAATACTTATTTAAGAATGCACATTGTCCCTTCCTATATCTGTATCTACGATTTCCGGATAAGGGTCGTCTCTGGGATCCGGTCAGCAATAAATACCCGACCAGTCCACTCCGCCGCTTCACTTTTCCCAATTTCGGCGACCCCATTAACGTAGATGCTGCGTTTGACCTTACAAATGGCGACACTTAAGTACTGTCAGTTGTCACATTTATCGAATGTCGTCAAATGAGTGGTGCAACTTTGAAAAAAGAATATTCTGATTTCGTTATTTTAACACTGACGATTTTAGCCGGTTTGGCTGATAAAATTTAAACGGAACAAAATAGGTGGAATGAAATCTTGTGCTACATATTTTGTTCCATTTGGATTCAGATCGTTTCCATGTGCAAACATTACCGCGGTTATTTAATGAAATCGAAGAATAATAATCGCCTCTGTGGTCTAGCGGTCCGGGTGTTGGACTTGACTGCATGAGGTTCCGGGTCGGCCAACAAAAAGAAAAAAAATTGGATTTTTCCAATTTTCTAATAAAAAATGTTGGTCGGGATTGGAAATGTGCCCGGTTGGCGATAGGCTTGCGACCTATCACATTGTGAGACTTAGTGTCTTCGGCTGGTCGTGGGTGCCTTGGTTACACCTCTGCCTACGTCTTCGGGGATATGGGCGTGAAGATACTTGTTCTTTACTTCTTCGAAGAATAACATTTTTATCGGTATCGGAGAGTAAACTTCAGTCATAATCTTGGTAAAATAGTTGGATGTGCTACGAAAACTCGAGTACTTTAGGGGTGGATAAGCAACAAGCGTAGCATGGCCTCTTATGATCTGCAGATCCTCTGAATTACCTTGTCAACGTCTAGTCTAGACGAAACACGAGCGACATGCTATTGATTATGCAGTTAGGTGAAATTATGTAAGCGGGGAGAATCAGCTCTCCGATTTATACTTCGAGATTGTCAGGACTGTGGCTTGGCTTCTTAATTACTTGTAACGCCATAAATATCTTCCTTAAATGTTCTGAAGGGAAGCGGAGGTCGCTTCTAGTGATGTGTAGATTGTCTATTTATTATATATTTTTTAAAGCAAAAATATAATAACATATCTGTACGTTGAAAATTGCTTTTTTTACGTCGATTGTTTTTACCTTTATGACATTTGGTTCAAATCAATGTAAACATATTTTTTTTTATTTGTTGTTAATACTGAAAAAATCTTAAATTGTTTTAACGTGTACGTGACTCTTGAATCATTATAGTATGTTTAAGCAAACTAGTCATTTTAAATATGCTTCTGATAAAGTTTAAATGCTTGTATTTTTTGTTACGTGTTTTTTTAAAAAGGTTAATGTTTACACAGTGAATTGTACTTACAGTACCCAAATGAAATTGCGTGTCGTATATTGAATAGATATTTAAAAAAATATTCAAAAATATCGATATTTCACAATATTTCCAATTTACGTCTCTAGTACAACTTGCCAAGCAATTTTATTCTTTAGGCATTTAAGCGTATATAAAGCGGATGACATTTTCATATGTATAGTTACGAGGGACCTTTTGATTCCGCAGTGATGAGTTTGAATTTTAGCTTTTATTTGCTTGAGCGCGCCCCAGTAATTAAACCACACCCTGATTTATTTCAGACTTTTCCTGATTATCAACAGTTATAAAAAAAATTGTACTTGAAATGGTCGAAACAAAAAGGATTTTTTTCCAAATAAATCGAATCTTAATTATTGTTATCGATAAATTGTTTAAACATGCAAGCAATTCTTTTAGAGACCACTGGAGAAGTATTTTTCTAGCGTTAACTAGACTGACCGGCCAAAATTTTTTTCTCAGTTTATCGCTTTTGACCAACCGTTTCAGAGGAGTGTGACCAGTGACCACAGACACATTAGTTTCCAGATTTTTTTGCTTTTTTTTTTGATACAATAGTGAAACATGCAGACGGACTACCTGCCAAAGTCGTTAAGGGGCCATGTATGCTAAAATACGTCAGCAATATACTGTTTTTTTCATAGAAAGCAATTATGGATCTTGGCGACAAAAATAGACAAGATTAACATTAATATGCTTTATAAGACTAGTGTTTCCAAAACACGAATTATTTCACTTTGCTGGATAGAAAAAAATCAAAAAGTTAACCCTTTTTTGAAAGCAAAACCCAACTGTCTACTTCAATTATGAAAATATCGACACCAGATTTAACATAAACATAGATAAGTATCAGGCCTAAAAGATTACTGTTTCAGTTTTTATATTTTTTTTCAAATTACTTTTATACTGTCAAAAATAGTGATTTGGCGCTTAAGACATTTACTTTAGAGCGCAATATTTCATAGTAATCATGGAACGGGGGAGTGCGATGATTGGCTCTTCTGGCTGACTAAGTATGGGGCCTTAAGGTCTCCCTGCCAAGGGCTTGCAATACTCGTTGATTGATTTGCTGAATTTTTAAAATGCCTTTTTTAAAAAGTTATCGAACGGGCAGAGAGTAGAGATAACCGTCATCTGTAAACATATTTAATGTTGCTGGTACGTCAATCATATAGGGCTATGTGTGTTTATCTACCGAACACAATAAGGGCGGATCCAGCCTTCGTGTCAGGGGCGGTCACGTACTTTTTTTTGGAAAATAGCGATCAATAAACGGCTCTCCTAATTATTAAGAGGAAAATCGTTACCTGTAGACATCATATATGTTGTAGGTGCGTCGTTGTCTTGTGGCCGAAGTAAGTATAAGCCCAATTGTGCAAGTCGACCGTCTAACCTACTCTTCGAAACGTAACATGACACTGTCACTTTGGGTGAAAGGAATAGGAAAGGAAGTGAAAAAGACAAGTTCCAGCTCATCACTACTAGCCTAATATCAGTGGTCTTTTTCGCAATGACCCGTTAGTCGTTTTCTCTTCTCTTACGAGCTGCCTGGTAGAAATGCGGATGATTTATTCTACACAGGAGACCTCAACCAACGCGGGGGAAAAACTCGATTGACTCGAGGTTAAGTCCAAGTGGGATTATAATTTTTATAAAACATAGCATTTTTGAGGTCAACCAAAGTTTTGTAGTATCTCAAATTTAATTTAAGATCAGTAATTGCGAAATAATTAAAGCAATTTATATTTTTTTAACCTTTTTTAATTTTTTGAAAATGTTAAGTAAAGTTAACTGTATTGAAAAATCCGAATTTTTCAAAATTTCACATTTTATTATATTTTAATAAACATAACACATTACACAAAACATTTTAAAAAGACCCTCACGTAGCGAAGAGTTATTTAAGAGGCTAATTTCTAATTTTAAGGGTTTTTCTTGAATACGGAGATCAGAAATGAAATTGCATATTTTTTTAACCTAAGACCAGTTATACACGTTGAATCTAACCCCAAAGTTAGCAAATTATATGCTTGTGTTATGGGTGTTAGTCAACGATACTAATACATAGAAATACTTAAATAGTTACCAGAATAAATTTAATAAACACACAGACCCGGAAATGCAGACATCTAAATGTTCATCACACAAATGCCTGCCCCCGTCGGGAATCGAACTCGAGCCTCACGGTTGATCGGTGTAGTTGGAGTATTCTTTTAAATTGGAAAATATTTTAATGTTTGAGTGTTTGAGGTTTTTTAACGACAGAATAGTTTCTCTATGTTTTTAATAATTTAAATGTATATATAAATATTATGTTTGCAGTAGGTACCTATCAGCAACAAATTAAGCACTAAACTTTATTTTGAACTAGGTCTTTTCTAAGTTATTTTATTATAGGGGTGTCATGACCCCCATGACCCTCCCTCGGATCCGCCACTGAATGCGACAATAGCGAGTACTCACGTTATGGCGGTAGGTATAGGTAAGACCTTGGTATGACTCCGTCAGAGCTGCACTGCACTTGTCCAGCCAGTAAATTTGAAGTAATAACGCGTGTGATTTTTAAAAAAATCTGTTTGTACAGAATTCTGATTGATACTGATTCGAATATCTAAACAGTCGTTTAGTGTTTACACAGGAAACTGAAAGTTGTTTTAGGTACGTTTCATAACTTTTGCAATGTAATTGTAACCTAAAATATCGCCAGCAAAGTTTATAAACTTATACGAAAATACGATTTCCAAATTTCAAGCGTATGTTTTTATAAAATGTGGAAATTAGCAGGTCGGTTTTCTGACAATGAGAAATTCATGACGCCAATGGACTTCTCCTTTTTCCGTTTTTGAAAAAGCGATGAACAACTATTCGTGGAAAAATACAAGTGAGTGAGTGAGTGAGTGAGTGCTATCATCAAAGATTCTTATCAACATTTTAAAGAATCATTTGATTTGTTCAATTGGTTGGATGCTATAAAAACATTCATTTGTATTTCACGCCCGAAACCGAAAGTTGTTTTAGGTTTTTAACGTTCAAACTTTTACAATTCAATTTGAACGTTCGGTATAGTTTGAATTTGTGGCTTGTTGTTCGCTCAATAATAATTTATAAAGTTGGGATGTCTCGCGGTCGGGTGCCGACACAAATTCATTTGGAGCTGAATACGAACAACTGAAATGAATTTATATGGAAGCAATCAAAGCAAAGGGTGCTGTGATGACGCTTGCTGCTGAGTTTTACTCAATTAGATGGCTTGCATAATGCGAGTCGTCAACTGCTCATCTTATTTCGGTTGCGAGAGCCCAAAACATTTGCATTTCTGTTCAGCCGTTTCCCCTCATCACAATGCCATTATTATTAATGTTCGCTTTAATTTGTTTTGCAAAATTGTTTACGTTCTTTTAGCGTTGTTTTGTTTCGTGTTTTCGTGGGATTGGAATAACAAGCTGACGGATTTCTCAAACATTCAAAATAATTGGTTCTCTCTTTGATTCTCAATTTTTATTTTTCGCGTTTGAGTGCTAGTTATATTTATCTATTAAAATCGTTCGCTAACGTAACTGAAGCGTATAATTCGGATTTGATCTATTTTTGTAATTTTAACAAGATTCATATTTATTTAATTTGTGATTCCCCAATTTAGATATTGTGTTGCTTAAATCACTAGGTATTACTTTTAACCGCCTTCTAACTAAGGAGGGCCTTTGACTTCTCTATTTTTATGTACGTTATCGATTTCTCCGTCTGAACAAATTATAAAAATGTTGTTTTTAATTGAAAGAGCGTATTAATCTGGATCTGATAATGGAATCCTAAGAAATTCGAGGATAATATTTAATTTTTGTGTCGGCAAATGGTGAACTTTTTATAATTGAAATCGGTATTTTGCAGTTTTACTGAACTTAAGTTATATTATTATATTGTATTTATACTTATTTAGATGAAAAAATCGAATATGACGTTCCTTTGTAGAAACAAAGAAAATCTTACTAGAGCATGCTTCTGCCAAGCTCAATAGGAAATCTGATATCACTCATACAGGATTGTGTCCATTACTTGCTATTGACTATTTTTATTACGACTTTTCTATTGTCATTGCTATGCTAACCTCCTTAACACAAAAAAAATAGACGCGTGTTTAACTAGACACCGTCGAAAATTAACATCCAATCAAAAACATGCGATGACGTGGCAGCACGTTATTGGTTGAGAATACAATTTGAGACAGTGTTTAACAAAACACATGTTCAATGAGTGCTTATTTTTTTTTGTTGTAAACAATGTTTCCCGTTAACAATAATATATTATCTCTTTAATGTGTTTTATTTAACGGGGCCTTACAGAGTGAAAATAAAGGGCTGACTGTGGACCTCCTGGTGTTTTGAGGAGTTATTTTGAACATAATGGAAGTGTAATGGCGGAGTCCTGCTGTTACATCGACCGTTTGACTTGGCAGCTGCCGTGATCTACTTTCTAACGTTACACTTTACACGTTATGTAATTGATGTCAAAGTAACAGTTTTTTATCTAACCTTGAGTAACCTCAACCGGAAATGTTATCGATAGTGATTGACTTTGACATTGAATTTTGTGACCGATTATGACTTTTGTTATCAAGTATGTTCTTGGCACTAATCCCTCTTGGATTACGTGATTCCGTATTTCTTATTTATGGACTCAAATACAGAAACATTTGCATCGATAATCTCTGCCTACCACGTCGAAACCGGCCTCAGACTGAGAAGATCTGGCAAGAAACTCGGCGGGCCTGTCTTTTTCGTTATTTTTACTTTTCATTGATGAATAATTACGCTTGACATCAACATTAGTACATAATAATGATCCTTACTCTATAATTTTTTTGTATATTAGGTGAGCAAACATGCTGAAAATTCCTGATTACCTCAAAATCAGAAATGTTAATGGCGCCTTGCCAATATAAATGTAAGCCTCTCAGTATGCAGGCTGTTTTGCTTTCTCAAGTAAAACACGATAGTGACAACCAAAACCTTCTTTCATCATTCGAATATTCCTAACGCCATGTTACTGAATTTAGGCAATTTCAAAGAAATGTTTAAAAGTTTTCTGTTAATTTGGTATGTATATCCCGTGTTCGTTCGGTCCCTTTGAGTAGAATGGGGAGCTCTGCCAGGCTCGTAAAAAATATCATCAACAACATGATGCTGATGGAGGGCTGCGCACCAACTTGCTAGGTAGGGATCTATCGTCTTACTTATTCCTGCCGCCATAATGACTTTGCCATGTTCCGGTCAGGACTGTAACGTAATAGACTTGCACAATGAAACATTGGACAGCGACACACCTGTAACATTTATAGTGTCTATAGGTCACGTTTGACTCTTACGATCAGGAGTAGTATGCTTTTTCGCTAAAAAAAATGTTTCCATCCCGGACTTAAATATCGCTTTTCATCAGATGAGTTGAGCTTAGCTATGAAATATGGTTGTTGAAGAAAAAAAACTCGGAAGTGTGAGTTTGACAGTTTATGAAGACGGAGAAAGTATCTCTCTTTATCTGCGCCCATTTTCATCTTCTTTTCTTTCTTCGTCGTTTAAATCAAGTAAACATTGTAACAAAGTGACGTGCAAGGCAATATATCGCGTTAAAAGACTTGCGAAGATATTCCGCGACGACCTTCTGTTAATTATTTTTCGCATTCCACATGCCGGTCATTGACCCGGAGTTGAACAATTACATTTTTGATATACGTACTCCAAATGTAATGACCAATTAAAATTTATAAAATTACACAACTGAATACTGATTGTAATATGACAATAGCACACTTGCGTTAATCGCATGCGGTCCGTCGCATATTTACATAATGTGCGACGTTCCCGCCAGCTGAGCCGTGGAGAGTGATAATGGCGTCGTGGTGAAAAACCAAACGGGCGGAATGTATCTCCACGCCCATGTCCCCGGAGAGGCCGGCAGAGGCACAACAAAAGCACATACTACTAGCCTAAGAGACTGAGTTCTACAATGTGGTGATTGTGTACCATCAGGTGATTCACTTGCCCATTTGCCTCCTCTTCTAATTATTGTAAAAAGTACAGGCAGCTTGTGGCCTAGCGGTCCGACGTCGGACTTAGCTTCTAGAGTCTCGGATCCCCTGGACGGGCACAAAAAAAACAGAAAATGTGAATTTTCTAATAAAAATATCGTTGCCCGGGATTAGATTTAAGCCCGGATGGTCATAGGCTAGCCATCCATTACACTGTGGGACTTATTGTTTTCGGCTGGTCGTGGGTGGCCTGGTTGTGCCTCTGCCACACTCTTCGGGGATGCGAGCGTGAATATACTTATTTTTGTTTATTACTGATATGACTGATCCATATAGAATTATTATACTTGTTTTCGCTTATCCAGTGAGGAAATAGGTTGAAATATCGTGTTATGCTCATGAATCTTGCAAACAATGCAAATGCTAAGAATCTCATTTGGCCAGCACTGTTACTATGACCTATATCCATTCCACAGCGAAGGGAAATTCGAGCCCTGCAACGGAAGTTCATTACATAGCTCCGTACTTATGTAACCCTTTGTACATCAAACGTTTCCGTACATTACAAAACTATGCTGGCAAGTAGTTATCACGATATCTACACTTGACGAAATCTAAGGTCGTTGACCGCTTATCGCGAATTTCAAAGTACATGTTCGCAAAATATTTTGTTCTGCGGGGATTACGTAAGCCAAAAGATATGAGTTTTTATCAAGTCGTGATTTGGGCGTGACATAGTTAGTCACATTGGGGACGGGCCACTGATCCAGTTGTTTGGTGACCTTGCTAACTGGAAGTAGAAGAGCTTGTTAGTTCGTAGTAGTAGTAGTAGTACCTTTTAGAAGTAGTAGATTTAGTTGATTTCTTACCAATCGACTTCTAAGCCAAAAAAAGGAAAATAATTTAAAAGCAGTAAATTTGCACAAAATCGACTTTTAGTTTTATGTCATCTAACGGTGAATATTAATAACCTATATGTATATAGAGATAGGCCTTCTAAAGTTTTGTATTTTTTTGTATAAATTACTAGCCGACCCGACGAACTTCGTATTGCTTGACATTAACAGCTATTAACAGTTGTTTTATGGATTAAAGTTTTGTTTTCCCCTTTTTCTCGGCAAATGTCGTTCTCTTTACAATAAATGACCCAACAAATAAAGAATTGGCAAAATTGGTGTGATCAGTGATCATGCGAAATGGGGATTCATTTTTTTTTATAGATTGAAAAATAACAGTGGTTGCCTAATAACTGATCTAAGATAGCCCTATTTTTTATCTTAGATATAGTTTAATAATATTGGATGTAAGTTATTTTATTAGGTATTTTATATTTCCATTATTAATAAATGCTATGTTTTAGTTATGATCTCAAGGGTATCTATAGAAAATATACAAAAAAAGTGGAATCACAAACCCCATTTCAACGAGAATATACAAATATGTATTAGGTATAATTAAAAATAACTCGAATTGCTGCTCTGCGAGTATACCGCATACTCTGTTAACTCTGATAATTGTTTATTAACATAGGACTGCTCTATATGCTATTTGAAAAAAAATGTATTAGGTAATTGTTGAATTTAGAAATTCCCCCATTTTTTACCTCTGATGGAATAATAATAGTGTTATAAGTTTGATGTGCCTCGGTTTGTGGCATCATGACTATTAAATTGATACCCGTTCCTGTGCATTTTTTCTCTTTGAAACCTGACTTGATCTAGATGGTTCTTAGCTATATAACGTTTAAGGTTTTTTCGGGGTTTATTGAAAACTAGCTTCCGCCTGCGATTCTGCGCGGATGTCGGTCTACAACTGAAAAATTAAGATTTATTTTTTTTCTACGTATTTTTCCAGGATAAAAAGTATCCCATTTGATGCCCAGGATAATAAGGTATAATTATACCAAGTTTCATCGAAATCAAACCGTTAGTTTTCACGTGATGCCTGAAAATACATACAGACAGACAGACAGACAAAATTTTTTTTTAATCACATATTTGTGTTTGGTATCGATCCAGTAACACCCTTGCTATTTATTTTTTCAATATTTTCAATGTACAGAATTGTCCTTTTTACATATTTATTATATGTATAGATGTGAAATTTCAGTGTTATTTTCTCTGTTGAACATATATTTTTGCAATAGTTATGTAACATCAATGTATAAGTGTGTATATTACGAACATGTGATAAGAGTGTGAGTGTTATCGTTATCGTGCGAGGTAAACAAACATGTCCCACACACATTTACTCACTCGAAACACCGTGACGTCACTAAATTTCCAACGAGTTTCTAATTTTACTGCCACATTAATGATATAGTCAAGATAAGGCCCGCCACAAACATTTGGAATTTCGTTTCGAAAAAATTTGAACGCAATGAAACCCAGCATTTTTTTATGATATTAGAAGGCAAACAAGCAGACAGATTTCCTGGTGGTAAGGAATTAATGCCGCCTATAGACACCAAACGTGGTAATGGTCCTGGTAATAAAAGTCCAGATGTATGTGGCGGCCCTAAAACAAGTTTTGTATATAACAGCTACATAGGTATATAACATAAAAGTTAGAAAGAGTTTCTGACCGACTTTGTTCGCGTTAGGCAAATAATGACGTCATGAAAAGAACACCGCGTATAGAACAATGTAAATTTTCTTAGATCTCTAAAAACGTTTATGTTCTCTGCCATGAACCCTTAAAGCAGCATTACTTCCATGTTGCTAAATGTCCACTTATAAAAGCGACTTTACGACATCATAAGGTTTTCTTTCTCCAATGGTAATTAGTATTATTGAAATAATATTATTTTAGAAGCTAATGGTAACCCCTCCTGATCACTAGTTTCCAGGTTTTAACGTGTACAATTTTCGCAAAAACCTGGAATCGCTTACTCGTTATGTGAGCAGAAATTTATATTGATAGATAATATCATACATTCCAATAATTTTGATAATTTGTAACTTTTTACGTCTAAATCGTGTAATATATTTCGTACCTTGTACGACAATCTACATAGCAAATAGATATTATATGACTTGGAAAAAATTACGAACTGAAAGTACTGAGATCGTCGACATCTTTTGAATTTGCCGATAGTCGAGGACCAACTCGTGATCTTGGAAAGAAGATTGCGATAACTCAGTTGATCGCCTCTGTGGTCCAGGTGTTGGATTTCACTGCATGAGGTCCCGAGTTAGATTCCCGGGTCGGGCAACAAAAACAAAATGTGGTTTTTCACATTTCCTAATAAAAAAATGTTGCTCGGGATTGGAAATGTGCCCGGTTGGCGATAGGCTTGCCACCTATCACATTGTAGGACTTAGTGTCCTCGGCTAGTAGTGGGTGCCTTGGTTATCGGGGATATGGGCTTAAAGATACTTTTTTTTTTAATAATAATTGCGAAAACTTATTAAAAATGAGTATATTGAGTGCGCAATAACATTACCACCAATGTTACTAGTTGAGAGGGAGTAAACTAGCTTGATCCAACCCTGCTCTATTAAGCTAGTTCAGGTATGTGGTAGGTAGGTAACATACGAATACCTTAAAATATCACCTTTATACTGATTATAAAAATATTTTTACAACTAGTGTTAGACCGCGAGCGCGATATTAACTTTTGCTTAAACTTTTTTGTAATAAATTAGTCTGCTACTTTAATTCAGGTTTTGGCTTTGAGATTCAGAATACTTAATCTTGTATCGCTTCTGTGGTCTAGCGGTCCGGTGCGTATTGGACTTGACTTCACGAGGTTCGATACCCGTATTGGGCGACTAAAAGAAAATGTGTTTTCAAGTTTCTAATGAAAAATACCATTGCCCGGGATTGAATATGTGCCAATTAGTGGTCACCTAGCACATCGTGGGACTTATTGTCTTCTGATAGTCCCTGGTGCCCTGGTTGTACTTCCTACCTCAACTGGGATACGGGCGTGTAGATACTTTTTTAAATTCTGAATATTAAAAACGGTACTTGTGTGTATACCATAAACTAAACTACTGCCATATCAGAATAACAGCAACACAATGTAAAGATCCGGTAAAAAAATTCAGCTGGCTCATCTTGTCAAAGGTAATCATTATTATGATTACATAATTTCACCACAAAATGATTATAATTTCCAATTTTATCGTGGGGTACACATGTAATTGGTTGACAGTTTTACTATATCGAATTTAAATAGAAATAATGTTGCTAGTATCAATCTTAATATATACATATATTTTGTGTTCGTGAGTTTGTCACTGAACTCCTTCTTAGCAACTGAAGCGATTTTGAAGTTTTTTTTTGTGCGTATTGATTCGAGAATGGTTTAGATTCACAATTTGGTCTACTTGAAAATGTATTTTTAATTAATTTTTGTTTGTAAGTAGTTCTTGATTTTGGAATGTTTTACATTGGAACCGGCAGACTGCGCTACTTTTGGAGCATCAAATAATATGGAGTCGTTGTCAATGTCAAGCGATATGAAGTTTGCTGGGTCGACTAGTCTATCTTATCTTAATATATATATAAATTACGTGTCACGTTGTTTGTCCGCGATGGACTCCTAAACTACTTAACCGATTTGAATCAAATTTGCTCACCGTGTGCAGGTTGATCCAACTTGAAAGATAGGATAGCTTACATCTCAATTTATAATAAAAAAAATAACATTCGAACGAAGCCAGAATAGGCAGCTAGTATTATATAAAAATAAATTCGCGGGGTCATCGTATCAGGCCTGAACGGAAGGACCAATTTTGTAATTTTTTTTTGTTGTGTTGGTTATTGTCAGGAGAAGGTTCATATAAAGAGAAAAACTAGGAAAATTGCAGATAAAACGGAAAAAACAACACCTTATTTTTTCATGTAAACAGTACTTGTTAAATACTAACGATACGAAGTTCGCCGGTTCGTTTAGTTATAAGTTTAACTTATTCGACATTAATAATTTGTCGAGAAATAAAAACGTTATTCTTAAAGTGATTTCCAACATCTATAAATTATACGTAGTTTGTGATGAATCCTCAAAATAAAATATATAAAATCGACGAGAGGCTACACATAAGACAATTTGTATGTAAGTAATGTGCACTTGTATACAAAACGCTGTAGGGATATAAGGAAAGTAGTTCGTGGTTATCCCGCCATTAGCCCTCGGGTCAGCTTATTACTCCTTAACAACAAATTTGCACAAACTCCATTAACATCGCCTGCCACAAAGAGGCTGTATTAAGAGTAATCATCTTACGAGTATATGTTTATCTTGAAATAGTAAATATATTAAAAAGAATAATAAATTAATTATATTCATGCCTTCGTAATACAATAGATTACAAGCTAATTTTTTTTTATGATATTAGAAGGCAAACAAGCAGACGGATTTCCTGACGGTAAGTAATTCACGCCGCCTGGAGATACCAAAGGTGTTCATGGTGCGCTACCAACCTGAGGCCGGGATGTTAGGCCTCGAACAAAAGTAAGTTTACCGGCTACCTTACCCTAGGAACCGGAACACGTCAACGGCAAGCATTGACGTTAGAGCGGTAGGAATAGGTAAGTCGGTGGTTTATCCGGGCAAGTCGCTGTGAAACTCTACCACCTAGTAGAATGTCACGGTCTTAGTGACGGTATGCCTATGCTCGCCTTTTACGAGCTGCCTGGCACAAAAAAGGCAGATGGTCCATTCTGCAAACGAGCCCGGACCAACACGGGGAAAATATTCTTATTTTGGTGAAACTCTCATGTGCCTGAACAAAAAGGTTGGTTTTGTGATTTTAAATATGATGCCAAAGATTACAACTCCATTCCTAATACGATGTTTCCAGGAAAATACAACTTCGGTGTCCATAAGAGCAAATATGCTTCCCCTATGCACGTATTCATTTTGAGATATGTTTGTGCAAGTGTTTAGAAAGAAATATAATTAACAAAACCAAAGTCGCGACTTAAACTCTTGCCTACGGTGATTTCTAGGGTTTTATTATCGCTACCTCAACACCAAAAAACGGATCGCTTTGTTGACCGCCCGTTCGTCTGTCTAGACCCTATAATTCTCAGGAACGCATAGTGGTATCAAGCTAAAATTTTATGTCAAACACTCGGGTCCGCTGTCCCTTAAAACTGTAAAAATACAAATTTATAAACTAACGTAATCAAAAGATAGTAGATACAACCGTTTTAAAGAAAACATTTCGAAAGCCGTATTTTTAGTTATATCACAAAATATAATGTGGAACTTTTCCTACATAAACACTTACAAGGTTTGAACGGAAACCTCGGTGGGTGCTTCCGACTCCCACTTGGTCGTTTTTTTCTCAACTATTGTTCCTTGACCTCAACATGGCTTTCTAACGAATAAATACCTACTAAACGTAATTTATGTAGATAAACCATTATTTGGTACTGGACAACCCTATCATGCGTGTTTTTCACTAGCCACTCCTACATCTATCCCTAAGCCTATATTTAGCGTGACGGTATGGATATGAATAAAGTAATTAGCACAAAACAACGCATTCGTTCTATTTTAAATTGTAGTAACATTGTAATAAGAGCGATAATAGAGCCGAGGTGAATGGTATTCGGTTGATCGCACGTGGCCTTCGCTGTCGTCGTGCTGTCTATTGACTGCGCAGGCGCATTACGCAACACTTGCATTAAATACTGCTAGTGTGTGTGTGTCATTCATCATATCTGCCTTTTCCACTGTAGAACAACGTCATTTGTATTTTTTTGAGGCAAACATAATGACATTTTCTTATGGCTAGTAATACACATATATACATCAAATGAGTGACGGTAACTACCTAAGGCTGTTGAAACTTTTGTATTAATAAATTTTTAAGCAAACAAGACAATGACGAACACAGATGTAGAAGCAGAAAAAAGGTCGATAGTGTCAAACTGGGTGAATCTTAGCAGGAGTGAGTCTTTGACCGACTGCACTAGTAAAATCTTTTACTCAAAATCAAGGACTATTCCAGGATTTCCAGGAATAGTCCTTATGCAATTGCAGTGAATAGATTATTACTATATGTATACTTCTATACAAAAATATTTTTTTTAACTACTGTAGTATACCAGGTAGTTTGCTTATTACGAATGTACAGTAATTAAATAAAATATCTCACCTTCATTCAATACTTTCGAGATATTGTAAGGGGAATAGATATTTTTTGTCTGTATTAGAAGTTTGTTGTATCTGAACAATGACTTCTTACAACAATATTTTTTCAATCCTGCTAACGTTGTGACAAACAGCGACCTTAAGAATGCGGAAAGTTTAAAAAAAAATCGATGTCTGTCGTGTGAAGCTATTCAGTTAGTGTACATAAAATAACGTCGTTATTGTACATTAACACATTGTATTATTGTATTATCTTATCTATAATATAAAAATGAATCGCTAAATGTGTTAGTAGCGCAGAACTCCCGAACGACTGGACGATTTGGCTGATTCTTTTATTATTGTGTTAGTTATTATCAGGAGAAGGTATTATTATAAAGAGAAAAACCGGGAAAGTGCCAGGGAAAATGGGAAAAATAATAATTTATTATTTTCAAACAGCTAGTTTCAAATAAAATTTTAGGGTGTCATTAAGGACCTTGATCTTGGTATCTTTAGTTTTTGGCACGGGTTAACATCTGCCATTAGACAAGTTTAAGTTTGCATCAAGTAAAATTAGTCATAGGAAGCCATGTCAGGGTCTTCGGTATAGCGGCGGCCTCCGTATTCAAGCTGAATCAGTGAGGTTTGGCGACAATGAGGAAACATAATACACCAATTTTTTTCAAACAAAACGCCACCAAAATAGAGTAATTTTACGCGCAACAAAAAACTCCGGCATCTTTTCTTTCAATGGCGCCAAAACTTTATCTTGTTTTTTTACATACATACGTATGTTCACGCTAAGTCCCTTTTACGGTTGGCAGAGAGTATAGCGGAGAGCACAGAACAGTAGTGCCGAACCTTATGATCCTGGCAGACCTGTTTGGCTTCCCACATTTATTACCATTTACGTACAAACATCTTGACCATTAATATTTAAAAAGTAAACGACCCTGATCATTTAAAGGGAATATTATTAAACAGTGATGTACAGTTTACCGTTTTTTCTCGTATTTACCAACCAACATAATCACTAAGTTAAAATTAGGAACTTCGAAATTAAGGATTCTTTGTTAAGTCCTTTGTAAAGCAAGGCATTTTCAACTTGAATCCGATTCAAATGTTTCGGTTCGTGGTTTCAAATTCCCAGCATTTTTTACTTTACCCAGTCTAGTTTTATTAACATGGTTTTCAAATAAATTTCTGTAAAGTGGTTTTTACGATGTGTAGGCCAAGCAAACGAAGACGAACTGCTGAGTCTTGTAGTTTCTCTTGTACAACTAATGCTGTAGTTTCTCTTGTACAACTAATGCCTATATCATCAATTCTATCTCAGAATCCCTTCTTACATAAGGTCAAGGAATCTGGTTGAATTACTAAGTTTCTTATGTAAAGGAGTTTACTGGCTACCATAACCAAATCAGAAACGGCAATGGCGAGCACCATTTTAATTCTTATTCTTTAGCGGCACCGAAGCCTGAGACCTCAGCTAAGGTTGTAGCTGTTCCGTGAGCGTCGGAGATCACTTATCATCAGGTGAACCTCTTAACTAGTTTTCTTCCATCCATAAAATATCCGATCCTGGTAAGTCGTCACAGAACTAGAACTACCGTATCTTAATAGCTGCCTTTCGGCAAATAAGTCTATTTCTAATGTCAAAAACCGATTCCAAAATGATATTTTATTATTTCCCCCTTTACCAAAATTCGCGTCCTTCGAACGCGGGTGGTATAATCCCTATTCGACCCCTGGAGTCTATTGTTTAACCGAAATAATAAACACTTATTACAAACCCTTCAACAAAATGTGTAACGTCGAGCGAGCACTGTCTATTGTCTTTGGTAATGAATTAACAAGTATAATATAAAAATGTATGCGTGACCGAGCTGTTTAAATAATTAAGGTGAAGTAAAGGAGTTGATTGACCATTTTGTTTAGGTACAGTCGCGAGGAAAATTGTTTTATTGAATACATTAATTTGAAAGCAGTAAATAATGTTATATTATTAATAATTTTTAATAATTTTTGCCATTTTGTGGCTAGTGTTTTATCCGTGTTTGTTCCGGGCTCCTTTGCACAATATCTGCCTTCCTGCCAGGTAGCTCATAAAAGGCGAGCGTAGGCTTACCGTCACTAGCATCGTGACTAGGTTCTGCAGCGACTCGCTCGGATTGGTACCACCGCCTTACCTATTCCTGCCGCCGCGCTGCCATAATGTCAGTGCTTGCTGTCGACATATTCTAGTCGAGAGGTTAAGGTAGCTGGTAAACTTACTTAGATCTCGAGACCTAACATCCCGGCCTAAGGTTGGCAACGCACCTTTACCAACTTTGGTGTCATGAATTTCTTACCATCAAGAAATCCGTCTGCTTGTTTGCCTTCCAATATCATAAAAAAGATACGCCGCAAACTCATAGTGTGCCTACTATGGGTTCATTCAATTGATAAGTTTTTTTTGGTGTGACTACTTGATCGTGGTAGTGACAAAGTTTGAAGATGCAAACATAATTATTTGCAGGCAGTCATCATACAATGACCAGGCGCTATTTGTATGTTGCAAGCTCATCTGAACATTTTAATGGTGATGAGTTTTAGTTCCGTTTTACGATAGATGAAAAAACGAATAAAAGCGAATTAAGTGGCTCTCCAGATAATAACGACAACTAAATATCCTAGAAGTTTCTAGTACTTTACTGTTTTAAGAAAATAATATATAATGATAAGTAAAGAAAATGAAGTTGCATTGTTTAATGATCTGCGTTTATACAACATGCACGTCTAAAACATATTCCTAAAGAAAAGTTTTTGTTTTACTAAACAAAATATGAACATGAGCATGATGTATGTAGATAATAATAAAACAGGAATGTTCCAAGTTTCTAGAATAATCCGATTAGAGAAAATTAAATTTCCTGACATGATTCCTGAGCGATTCTGGGGTCGCGGACCGGCTTAAGGGCCAACTTAGATATATCAAGGAGATAGATCAAGTCACGTTTTTATCTTAGGCCGAAACGGACGCCAGATTGGCGTCGTTACATTGTAGCTGCGTGATCGGTACGATTACTTTAGGCCAGTTTCAAATTGAGGGTTGGAGTTATTTTTTGTTTCATTGAACTTTTCATATTTATGAAATAATATTGTGAATGCAAAAGTGTATTTCTTTATGTATCTTTATGTATCCTTATTTCATGTCGCAACGTAGTTATTTATGGCATCTCCACATACAAAAGTTAGTTGTTTTTTTTGAACCAGCACACGGCTCTCCTGATGTTAAGAAACAACCATGGCCTATAGACACCATAGATTTTACAGATGGATAAGCCTATTATGGAAGTTTATTGTGATTGTAAAATGGAGATAGTTGGTGACTGATAAAGGCTTCTTTTTCTCCCGATATCTAAACAAATTCCCACAGGAGACCTATTGTAATTAAGCAA
Organism: Calephelis virginiensis; assembly: GCA_002245475.1. Taxonomy (NCBI): domain Eukaryota; kingdom Metazoa; phylum Arthropoda; class Insecta; order Lepidoptera; family Riodinidae; genus Calephelis; species Calephelis virginiensis. The sequence continues at coordinate 84,801 of NJDC01008735.1, forward strand.
CTTATAACGACAAGCTAGTATATTTAATTCTGTGTGTCTCAGTTATACACCAATATATAATTATATATATAGTCATAACCTGCGACATGTTAAAGAATGTGATATCTGACCGTCCTCTTCATTGTTTTATGAGCCTATGATAAGAAAAGGTTTATGTTAGAAGGTTTACTTTTTAGTTTTATCAGTAGAGATAAGATTAAATTGTATTTCATTTACACGATAGGAGAACATTCACCATATATTTGCTTAATACTAAGTATATATGATTTCGTGGTTTTGATATTTTTTATGAGGTACACTCACTATATACATAAGTACATTTCGCCACTTTGCGGGATAGGTAGAGTTATGCGATTGCCAAAATTCACGATCCTTGCTGACTGCCTCAATCTTATTTACTCATTTTATACAAACACGCCGGTTTCGGAGACTCTTGATACTGCACATAAATTTTAGAAATTTTAGTCGATGCTTTTTTATATGATTTTCTCTGCTCTTATTTCATCTCATTACAACCAAAAACTGTAATTTCCACTTTGTGATCGATATGATGCGGATGAAAGATGTAAGATCCTGAAATTAATTCAAACTATCTTACAATGTTTTGTACAAGTATTTTTTCTGTGGCATAATGAATATTACGAGTATAAAAATACAGAAACAGGAAGCCCTCTTTGAATTTTTTTCTGTAAAGATATTAATCTCATTATTTCGCCACGTTATATACAGTGATCACCGAAGCCCACAGATATCAATACCAGGAGTCTCATAGATGCGTTGCCGACCTTCAAGGAATGAGTAGGACTTTTTCTTGAAGGTTTCAAAGTTTTTCCCATTTGGATATACCGACTTCAGTAACTAGTTCTATAAAAGTATTTTGTGAGATAAGAAATGCATTCAAAACCGCACAGTAAAGGATCGTCACGTCATATCAAAATGATGCTCACGGTACCTTAAGTTTGGACGCGTTGCCCAAATATAAAACTCATGGCCAGAACTTTTATTTTAAATGTTTCAACACAGATATCAGTGTCTTATAGTAATGATAAATTCATTATCTTTCGTTTTTTGAATGTTAAAATGTTTCCAGCGCGTTTTAGCCGCTTCTTCTGTTCTAAGCCTTACAGTACACATATCAATGTCTTGTTCGTGACGCTCAAACTTATTATCCGTCATTGCGCTGTGAATGTTTCGTACAGGTAGCTAATATCTCGGATTCCGAAGCACTAAACTCTAGTTTTTGTGGTTTAACGGAATATGTAGCGTTATTGCATGCTCAGTCATGTTCGGATACGTGGGTTTTGGGAATTTTTATTTCGTTCGGCACGCTATCCACAGTTTAAAACTTAAACTTTTAATTGCCACAATGCAATGTTTGCGGTTTGCACTGAACAAACAAATGCCCTAAATTACTATTTTTTATTTATCGTTTACTCTTAAATTAAAATGTGAAAAAACAAGTATATGGAATATAGTATGATAATAAATGCAAATCATCGTCAAAAAACGCCGAAGATGTAAATGTTTCCTTAACATTTGCTAACCTGAAGCTAGATGTTAAGTTTGGCTATTTTTTCCAAATAGGACGAGCACGAGAACGACAAGCACGAGAACGACAAGCACTTATGTCTTAAAAAAAAATTTAAAGATCAATAATTTTAGTGTGTTGTCACAAACCTTACCGTCGCTCGAAATAAGTAAGCAGCAAGACACATGCTTTTATGTAAAAGATCTCTTACCAGTTACCTGGCTGGCAGATAAGAAGTGGTTGACATATTCTTAATAGTATTAAAAAAATAGTATTCGCGTGCTTGCGTGCGTGCATGCGTGTGTGTTTCTTCATTTAAACATACTAACATCTGAGCAGTACTGAGTACTGAAGTTATGGTAGTAGAAAAATATATGGTTGTGAGTGTAATCCTGATGGGTCATAGAACTCTACCTCCTAGTCATAGTGATAGCGAAATCAAAAACAGTCACTTCGTACCTAGTTAGGTATATTCGTACCTAAATATTTTGACCTAAATTCTGTAAAGGAGTCCGGGACCAGCACGCAAGAAAGCATGAAAAATTTGTAGATTTCAAGAGGAATACTTAAATTGTGCATTCATCCAAATCGATCTCGGTTATAGGTTTCCAGATATCGATTTAGAATGTGGTGATGTGTCAATGACCTCTAGCTTGAACAGTGACGTTTCCCTAATTTGCATGAACTAGTAGCGGTGAGACAGGTTTTTTGCGAAAATCAGGTCTTTTGGGAACTGATTCCAAGAATATGATAAAATCAACTTTGTTTGTATTTCAAACTTTCATTGTGTCTAGTCGCTACGGCTTTGCTCTTTTGTAAAATACTTGTTCGTATTTCCTTACTTATTATTATAAATTCTAAGTATGTTTGTTTGTTACACTTTGTTTGTTAAACATCATGAAACTTTGTAACCATATTCTTGAAGGTAATAATAGTAATATAGGATACTTTTTAATGACTGAAATACTAGCGGAGACGGTTTTTATATTGGAAGGCACACAAGCAGACATTCACTAACGTTATCTATTTGTCGCACGTAGAATTCAAAGATATAATTGTTGCGTTGACTATTAAGGTTGCGTTAAGGTAAAGCGATCTAACGTGGTACATCTAACATTGATACCATGTATAGAGAAGAAAAAATGGTATTTTTTTTATTTTACATACTTACAGTTTTCTTGCTTTGAATTTTTTTAATAACCTTCGAGTTTTAACAATATTATCGAAACAGAAGAAGAAGTTGTCCATCCGCTGTCGAGTTTTGCGCTTTGTACCACGTTAAGATATATATCTTGATATGTACATAAATATTCAAATAAGCTCATTCAAACAAAAAAATCCTGTCACTTTCTCTTGAAGATTCAAGTCTGTAGATGTTTATCTCATTCTACTTATTATCTTTTCTTCTAATCATATTGAGATCAACGTTACACGAAGTTTTCAATTGTAAAAAACTAGGTCGAGAAGAGTTTATAATTTATGGTAACGGCCACCATTACTTTGATCATAGAAACATGACAGTTTCGTAGTAGTCATTACAAAATACATTTTGTTTAGAGCCAGGGTTCCCAACCTGTGCGTCGAGGCTTAGAGGCATCGCAACACAGAACGTCCGTATTTAAAATTAATACAGAAAAAATATTATAATTACACCTTGAATCCTTCTTAAATATGAAAATACATAAAACCTTCTGTTTATAGCATTTGTCAATACACCATAAATAAATACGCAAAGATATCTCAACGCCTTTATTCCCGGAGTTGTAGGCAGAGGTACCACGATTAGTCAAAAGTACTTTTTAATCCCACAATGTGACAGGTGGCAAGTCAATAGCCAAACGAGGGCTTATCCAATGGACAATGTTGTTTTTATTAGAAAATTAAAAAAAAAAACACATTTTGAGTTGCCTGACCTGGGAATCCGGCGCCTGATATAGTCAACAACCATACCGGACTACAAGACTATAGAAGCAATAAAATTACGTAAATATATTTTACTCACTAAAGTTAAAACTTGTATAAGTAGTCGCGGTATAAAGTTTGGGAACCTCTGGTTGAGAGAATGGCAACCATGTAAGGGAAACCGTTTGCTTTACGGCGCATTTATAGTTATCACTTAGTGCCGCCCACCATTAGGTGGCTGCTCGCTTGTGCTAATGAAAAAAGGCTTTGTTAGGTACATGCTTTTGACCCTAAATCCCTTTTAACCGATACTAGTTGATGTCGCTGGCTTACTATCATAGCGAACTGTTACATAGTAACTTTTTTTGGTAATGTTCCCCCGTGTTGGTCCGGGCTCCTTTGTAGAATAGACCATCTGCCTTCCTTGCTAGGCAGCTCGTAAAAAGCGAGCATAGGCTCACCGTCACTAACACCGTGACATCTGACTAGGTGGTATAGAGTTTAGCAGCGACTCGCCCGGATTGGTACCACCGCCTTACCTATTCCTGCCGTCATAACGTCATGACGTGTTCCGGTTCGGAGGGTTAGGTAGCCGGTAAACTTACTTTTGCTCGAGGCCTAACATCCTGGCCTTAGATTGGCAACGCACCATTACCACCTTTGGTGTCTCTAGGCGGCGTGAATTTCTTTCCATCAGAAAATCCGTCTTCTTGCTTGCCTTCCAATATCATAAAAAAAATGTTTTTCGAGTGTAGATATGTGTTTTTGTTTTCTATTTCTTAGAATGCATCTGTGGTTTTAAACAGCTTACTTCAATTTATTTCGATATATTTATTACTAGCTGTTACCCGAAGCTTTGCTAGCGTGGTAGTTAATATATTTACTGATTATTGCCCATGATTATAGCCAATCATAAGAACTTTCAACACCCATTTCACCTCTTAGGGCTAGAATTTTCAGAAACTCTTAAATACGTATCTACCAATTTTTAATCAGTAGCCCATAAATAAAGTTTTATTTTTCTAACTTAAAAAATGACGGACTTATATACAAACTTTCAACCCCTATTTCACCCTCCTAGGGGTACAATTTTCAAAATTCCGTCCTTAATGGATGTCTACTCAATAAAACGACCCCACTGACCAAATTTCATGGCCGTAACTCTAACAGTTTTTGCTCGGCGGTGATGAATCAGTCAGTCGAGAGATGTTATTTTATAAGTATAGATTGAAATTTCTAGTTTTGTAATTAACTGTCTTTTTAGCTCTCGCGTTTGGGTCTTAAAAAAGTATCTATCTTTACGCTCTTGTCAGGAGATAAAAATAATTTACAAATAACAAGCTTTTTAAAAACTCATTCATACCAAACAGAGGGCTGGCGTACTGCCAGTCCTTATCTGTGGTACTTACTTATTAAAGAGCAAACAAACAAGTAGACATATCTAGGAAAGAAATATGGAAAAAAGACGAAATTCCATCGGTTCATCTGATAGTAAGTGACCATCGTCACCCACAACTGTTGCGTTGCCGCCCTTTTTGGAAATATCTATTTTTAAGGTCCCTTAGTAGTATATCGTCTCTTTGGACTAGTGTTTCGGTGTTTGACTTGTCTTCATGAGAATCTGGGTTCGATTTCTAGGACTAGCAAAAAAAAAAATTTTTTTTTCATATTTTCCCATAAAAACGTTGCCCAGCATTGGTTATGTGTAAGATTGGCGTAATGCTGGCCGCCTAACATACTGTGGGCAAAGTACCTTAGGCTAGTCGTTGGTGCCCAAGTTGTACGCTACCGTCTTATGGGTGTGAAGATACTTTTTTTAATAGTAATGTTTCGGAATCTCTACCACCGGCAACTGATTCCACAAAAGTATAATAGGAGGCGGCAAATGTGTACAGAAATATCTATATTCATATGTCACCAAGATGCTTTGCTATTTGCCTTAAACCATGGCAAGGGTCGATTTAATAACGGTGAGTGGATTCAGTTCTTGGTATTTACGTCATTGGTTCGGCCCTAATATGACAACTGGGGAAAATGTCCCCTTTAAGAAATGTTGTACGGTCTGAGTGAACACGATTCACTTTTTACCTATAAATTTACTCCCATTTTAGTTATCACTCATTTGGGTCTATGTGAGGTCACCTTTCTGTAAATTAATAAGTGTTAACTGTATTAGTTTTATACCACTACGGATATATTAGTGATGTTTCTTATAGTGTTATTTTAAAAATAAAATAAACAAGTATCCCTGGACATAAGACACAATTTGAACCTATCCCCAAAGTAGGCAAATTATATGCTTGTGTTATACGTTAATCCTAGGTATACTAGATTAAATTTAATCCACCCAGATTCAGAAACGCAGACATCTAAATGTGCATTACAAAAATGTCTGCCTCGTCGGGAATCGAGCACGACGACACTCCATATTGGTTCCTGTCTGAAAGTTAACCCAAACTCCAATTGATGCAATATCTACTTGTGACCTCGAGTAACGAGGTTGACATTCATTTTATAATATAGTTAGAAACATTAGTAGTTCGTACTGAATATCTCTAGTCTTTTACCAATACATATTATGAAAATTATCTATTTTATATAAAAGCGCTTTAATCCTGTATATTATTTTAATTGGCTATAATTGTAATTTAACTGAACAGCTAAATTAACAATACTCCGGTCAGGAATCATATGAATAAAGCAAAAAAAGTAACTTCATGCCCGTAAGAGGTACAACCTGGAGACTTATTGCTTATCATTTTAGTGATGATCACTGGGTAAAGTGGCCAACAGAAATACACTGGAGATAGCAAACACAAAACAAGTCATTTGTCAGCTATTTGATGTTACACATAACCCAGTGATCATCACTAACGGCCAATGTTAATAATGTGTCTCAATCTAATGGATTTCAAGCAATCTAGATAGCTGCGTATCCGGCGGCCTATCCCATACCTAATTGCCATATTTATCCTGTCCACAGATATGTTATTGGCAAGCGATAAGATAAAAATGGATCAAAATATCAATCTTGGACAGCAAGTTTTGGATTAGGATTGATTATTAATATTGGCCGTAAAAAGATACGCTGTCAGCCCCCCAATTAGTTTAATAAACTAGTAGATAAACAGTGTGATAGGTAGATAGTGTATCGCCAACCGTGCACAGTATATGAATGAATGTAACACTCCTTACCTATCCTAAGCAAATAAACATTTCACAACCAAATAATTGTTGATTAAATTAAACAAATCTATTTGTTATATAATTTTAATTTGCTTTTCTTATTTGTCCACAGGTACACCCATTTTACACGACAATTATGTCTGCAGAACAGGTTATCTTAGTTTTAGTTACAAAAATTTAGTCTCACTACGTATTCACTACAATATTTTCTCCTTTTTTATTTGTGTTATTATCCCAATTATTTATTTGGTCGTAGGATTTTTACATAGTTAATTAAAGTAACTAAAAAACAAAAGAAAACGTCAGCGTCTCGCATCCGTAGGTCACTCAGTGCATGCACTAATTAAATTTAGTTTTTACGACGTTTTTGCGCTAGCGGTTGAGAAAATATATCTTTTATCATAAAATACATCGCTTAAAAAAGTTAGTAGGTTATCTGTGTGTTCGCAGCTCGCTGTCAGTGGGGCCGCACGCGAAGCCGAAGTGCGCGATTTCTATTCATGACGCGTGTACGCATGTGCCGACAGATGTTGCGTTACTTTCTAGTCTCAAAGCGGTAACTAACACACTTGCTAGCGATAGTTTTATGAACAAACTACTAACGCTCCTTAATCAGTCAACTACACTAGCTAATACACCCGAGCGAGTCCGCGCGATTTTTTTTTCAATTAACTCTCAGAATCAACTTGCAGTTTTGGAGTGAATTGATCGATGTGCAATATTTATTGGAGATTTAGAATTATATGGTCTAATTGCCTAGGTGGTCCTTATGCCTAGTTTATCCGGTAAAATATACCATTCCTTCCTCTGGGTAAAATATACCATTTGTCTCCATGCCAGCTCGTAAGAGTTGAACACAGGTTAAATGTGTCAATACTAGCAAGACCACTGGTGACAGAGTGCTGTGCAGCAACTTACCCGGTTGGGATCCTGCCATCATAATAATAGTGTCTAGTTCCGGTCCGGAGAGTAAGGTAGCCGGTAGACTTGAACGATTGGCGTAACATTTCGGCCATAGGAGAGCGACGCTATAGGTGCGTTGTCATCTATGGTGTTTATAGGTCACGATTGTCTCCTGTCATCATGGGACCCGTGTGCTTGTTCGCTGTCTGATGCTTTAAAAAATCGTCGTCAAGTTGCATGCTTGTCGATTTCTTACAAATTGCTTTGGTAAATGCACACTTAATTCTACCGTCTATATTATTTCGCTAATAGTCAAGGCATACTGCGGGCCATTTTATTTGGTTAATATCTCCGCATGCATAACAAGAGTTTTACTTGTTTGATTATCGTCTGAACTGCATGGGATTGAAATTCTCTGCCTTCATTTTTTTCCAGATCAACACCTGGAAGTAGTAGAAGACGGCACAGACTTCTTTGAACCTAGTCCATAGATCCTAGTCACGCTTTGATTGACCCTTGAGGTTAATATATTAAGCTATTGACTGTAAAAAGACCATATCCACACGTTTTTTAGAGAATGGAATTCCACCAAGTGCTGACGATAGCAAGTATAGATTCTAAACCATATCCAATTGTTTTCAGGTATTTTGTATTATTATCGTTGACCAAGACCCGTATTAAAATGTCGGCCAATTCGTGTAATTCGTTGAGGGGAGAGCTCTGTCTAATAATATATAAAAACTGTTTATCCACGTAATATCGCATTTCACCGAGCTGACAACCCAGATACATGTGGGCTAAACAAACAAAGTCAGATTATAAATATATCGCTCGTTATAGTTTCCGAGGGCCCAGTGATAAACACACTTTCACTCTTCCTTCGTATTATTTCGCCACACACATTAAACACTGCACAATTACGTTTTCGTGATCGCTATCACTACATAACGAGGCTTCCTCGACGCTACTATCTGTTGGTAATTTTTTATGACTCGAGGAGGCAAACAAGCGTTCAATTTGTTGATGCTAAAGAAGATTTATGGACACCTAAAGTGGTCATTGCTTTGCCAAATTGATGTCGGAATATTAAGCATCTTGCGTGAATAAGTTACCAGCAATCCTCCCGGATATTTTAGACGGTAGATCCGCCTAAAATGGACGGTAGAATACGCCTTCTGACTAAGGTAATCTTGGCGGTAATAATCACTATCTTCCGTGTATTATTAAATTTAAATTAGGTCTATGGTCCAGACGAATGTAAACCAATGTTAAGAACCGTCTAGAGCTCTCATTACTGTGAACTCTTAAAACCATATTACATCAATGGTGTTGCAATGCGTAAGAATACTATAAAGTTTTTTTCGTAAGTGGACATATTGCTATACGTGTAGACTTTAAGTGACACATGACACTTGACATAACATGGTGAAAAGGTATAATCCGTTTAATTTGAAAGTAAGTCTAAAGACATTCAAATTTAAAGCAACTAGTGACATATGATTTAGGTGAATAAAAAACATAGCAAACTTAATTCGCCATACGCCAAACTGATAAGCCCTAAGTAGAACAGAATAGTGACGAAATCTGTTACGTTATAGTTTTGGAAGTGAGGCAGTGGTACCAATTCGATCAAGTTGAAAATCTATACGTTTGTAAAATAGCGTTAAAGTATATGCTTGCAGGTGAACGCGCTGTTAATGTCTTCAGGAAACGTGGACCTTCTCATTACAAAATGCGTCTGTCCGTTTGATTTGTTTTACTTTAAAGCAAAATGCAATTCGATTGTTTGGCGGATCATGTTGTTAAGCGTTTCCTTCTATTTTCTTTTTCGCAGTCGGGTTTTGTATTTTAATAACGCAATTGTGAATGATTGCTGAGTAAAAACTTAAAGTTCCTGTGTTGTGTGTGGCTATTAACTCAATGAAGTATGATTTGGGGTAACGATTTAAAGCTTGTCGACTAGACAAACTGAAGGGTCGACGGCGTTGATGCCAGGTCGCAGGATCATACTTGTTTAACTTTTTTAATTTTCGCTTCGTAACGTAGAAAATTTTAATTTTTTATCATCATTATAAACATTTATGAGCTCTGTGGACTGTGCTACAATCTGCTACTTTCTACCTACTGGGAAATAAGACAATAGTAACATTGCGAAACAATTTGTAGAAAGCTTGGTACACTTGAAATCTAAGCTGCTTAGTCTTGTATCCTTGCAGAGTTGCATCACGATATTCCACTTCGGGGAATGTTCCAGAAACTTTATAACCTTGTTCCACCTTCACCGAAAGCCTTGTGCTCTTCAGACTTAAGCTGCTTAGGTTTGTCTTGAGTGTCGTTGCCGAGTTTCCAGTGTCTCGGTTTTGATGAAATACGCTGTGCTTTTGGAACACAGGTGTTTCCAAATGTATCACATATTACGCAGTAGTAATGGGTGTGTGGTCTATGTGGATGAAGTTTTCTGATTTTTAATCACTCTTCATTACTTTTTCCTCATGAAACCATCATCTGTGTAATGCCACCAGCTTATTGTCAGAGTGTTCCTATACACGCATTTTTTTACGCAAGTTTGTGTGGTTGTGTTAGGCAAAACTGCTGCCTTTTTTTCTCTTGTGAAAATTCAAATCGACCGGACCAATTGGTGAATTATTTATCCTCCTCCTCCTCCTGATATATCCTCGTCCTGATACAAGGATCCTATTGAAATATCAAGGAGATGCTATCTCGGATCATCTTAAGGTATACAGGTCAAACAAGGCGAGGAAAGTTGTAGTGTGTTGGATGTGACGACCCTGTCGCCGGGAACCTAGTGGAATTATCTATTAATTTACATTGCTGGATTATTCAATTTCTGCAGTCTGTCAGATTAGGTGGTAGACTTTCACACTGGCTCAGATTTTTGCCACTGCTCTTGTTATTGCTGATGGCATAGGTTGGTTTTTGCCGCTGTCATACTGTTGTGTGTGTTCAACTTACGCAAGAGGCCACCAGATTTTTGTTTGTTATAAAAGTGGCCACATGTGAGTAATTCAACGGATGGTAATAAGTAAATAAGTACTGTCGTTCACGACTAATTGTGACACCAGGGACTCACTCCAAAAAGGAGGAGGTTATTTAGGGATAAAAAAAACATCGCCGACGGTAACTCAAAACTATTCACAAATGAGAAAGAGTTTGGTTTTACATTTTGCATATTAAAGCTTCTAAAGGTAACATTATCTCGGAAACCTGCGAACATTTCTCTCCATTAATTACAAAAATTTAAGCACTTTGCTAAAAATAACCTTTTATTTATGTTCTTGTTATCGCATAAAATGTATTAAATTATAATAATTAAATTTAATGAGTTGTTTTTGTTGGGAAAACTATGTTTACTCATCTGTTCGCTCACAACTTTTTACGGTCGTTAACAAGGTATTCGAGTTTTGTGACGACTCGCCCACTTTGTATTTGCTTCACTTATTTCTGCCGCAGCGACGTGCTGACGTGAGCTGACGCACTGGCTCGCTGCTGTCAGGTTCAGCCTTTTATAGGGAAAGGTAGCAACTTAAATTATGCAAGGGGCTCATTAACTCATTAGTGTACTCATTTCTTAAAGGTCGGCAACGCATCTGTGATACTCCTGGTGTTGCGGATGTCTGTAGGCGGAGGTGATTGATCACTTTCCATCAGGTGACCCACTTGCTCGTTGGCCTCCTCTTCTATGAAAAAAAAAACTCAGACTGATCTATGCAAAATACCAATGCCATTTTAGCGTATATACGACACCTAGTAATCTATATATAAAAAAAATAATCCCATTTCGCATGGTCATCATATCATTCCTAAACGAATGGAACAGCTTTGTTTTCTTGTTGTGTTGGTTATTGTCAGGAGAAAGATCATATGAAGAGAAAAACTGGAAAAATTGCAGGGAAAATAGTATTTAATTTTTTCCTATTCAGACAGTAGCAATCAACGTCAAGCGGTACGAAGTTCGCCGGGTCGGCTAGTTAGTAATGCAATTCGATTATGAAAATAGAATTAGTAATTAACGCATATCGATTATTAATTTTAGTAATTACTACATATCTCGATTATATCAATCATTCATAATTCAACTCTAATTCTAATTCAAAAAATTCATATTGCAATCCCATAAACTGCATTGTTGTAGTGTTTTCCAAATGTCAGTAATGAAGTCATAAAGAATGTTAATTTAAGCGAGTTTTAAGAATAGCTCCCACGTACCAAGCCTTACGTACGGAATAGAAAAACAAATTTAAACCTCAATAGCAAATCGTAATCTCGTCGTGGACGTAGCGCGTAAGTAACGGCTCGACCTAGGGTTGTCACCCGCTGAAATGTACTCGTATTTATTACACAGGCAGATTATTAAAACAAGTCTATACTTTAAAATAAATATGCTGGCTCAAAAACTGACAATGGTATTGTGGTTGTATACCTCTATGTAATATAATAGTATAAATAGCTATAGAAATCTTATGTTGATGTTAAATTTGAATCCTGTATTGACCATTTTTATTAAACGAATTACACCTCTAGTTAAAAACAATTTCAAATCGACCCTAAATACGCAGGAGGCTATATTATGTTGTTGTTAGTCAATTTCTCAGTATGTGTGAACAAATTTTAAAAAATATTTTTTACTCCAAAAATCAGAGGAACAACGAGTCTGGATTTGATAATCGATTATTGGATTGTTGATAAAAATATGTTTTTTCAATATGTGATTTCAATATAAATGAAAATGTATGAATTATTAAATATAGCTCTAAAATCATGATATAGATAGCAACACACTTTTAATATCTTTAGTGTCATAAGCAAAGCGTGATTGTTTGGTCTTGTCTATTTTTTTGTCTATCACATTGTGGGACTTAGTGTCTTCGGCTAGTCGTGGGTGCCCTGGTTGTGCCTCTGCCTACCCCTTCGGGCATATGGACGAGAAGATGCTTTTTTTTATTAATAAGTTTTTTTTGTTAAAGTGACAACCATAGGTTAGCCAAAGTAAACAATTACGATAGCATTGTTCAACCGAACATTGAACTCGCACCGGGAGGCTATTACCAAATACCGTGCGATATCATTTGCATGTGTAATGCGATTTGAACTGGTATCGACCAGTTAGGAAGTAGCTTTTTTGCGATGACAAATGAGTTGACAGATTTATGTCTCTATCAGACTCGACCAATGACCTAATGGAGATAATATTGCTTCACGCTTCTTTGCTCTCTGTTAAAGGCGACATTTCGCAAAAGTCATACTAATATTCACATGATAGTCCCGGTGGCTTTTGTAGAACTTCCAATTGCTGCTTCTCTTGGTAAGCCAACTTCTTTTCTTCCAAGCACCTCGTATAGGTTAGTTTTTGTCACTATCATAGTTATGTGGATATTACAAAGAATGTTAGAGTTTTGCAATGGCCGCTATGTCCTCTCCTGTCGCGGTAACGTCAGTGCTCGCTTCAAGGCAAGGTATTTTATACAAGAGGATTCAAAACCTCAGGTTGACAACGCCATTTTGATGTTTATAAACAGAATGTTTCCTATTAACAGGAAATCAGTATGCTTGTTTGTCTTCGTATTTCATAAAATAATATAACTTAAAAAGTCTATAGTCCTCGTTGCTTTTTACTCTACTTGTAGACAAATTTATTTTACTTGAGATTTTCTAATGGTGATAATAGTAATGACCTTATTTTTACCAATTAACGAAAAAATCTTTTTAAAAACTAAAATGTTATCTATAGCTAACTTCATCATGTCGGTTTTTCGTGACGGTGTGCGCGCGCATCGTAAAAATTTACCCTCATCATTTTTTCCTAGCGCGCCAAAAGAAGTATAACTTCAAAAATATGTAAGCGACATATTTGCATATCACCTGTACATTCTAGTTGATTGATACCTATACTATACTATAAAACAAAGTATTGTATAGATATCTGCGAAGTTGTGTATGTACAGTTTGCTAAAAGTCTAGAGGTAGGTTCCAATAACTTATTTCTGGGAATGTGTTCGCGTCTGCCGGGGGCGTATTACCAAATACCGTGCGATATCACCGGCATATATAATGCACACGACCAATTTCGTGTGCGATTCTTACGTCGCGTAGTTCGTGCAGTCGCTCTTTAATGCTTTACTTAACCTTCTTGGGAGAAAGTTCTACATATTTGGAAGTTCAGAAATAAGGAATAACCCTCTCCAATTATATTAAAATTGTCTGTGTTGATACTTTACGGCACTTTACGGAAGTACTGTCTGTTTAACTTGTATCCATCCGTAACAATGTGTAATTAAAAATGTATTAAACATATTTAATCATACCTGTATAAATTTTAGTTCAAAGTTGAAAGATTAATTTATGGAATTTCTTATTCAGATTTTGTCTTTTAGGAACAAACAAACGTTAATACGAGAAATAAGAACAACATTGTAAACGGACTCATGACACATATTTGTAAAAGAACTTAAAACCAACTAACTAATCGAACCGATATAAGTAATAAATAAAATGTTGTTATGGTAAAATCGTAAAAAGGTTTATTATGAATGCTTTATTATATTTTATGTTCTTTATATTTGATGTTTTTTTTTTACTTTTTCTTATTTTTCAACAACGAAACACTTATCATTTTAATAAACACGGATTAAAGTACTCAAAGACAAATAAGTAGACGGATTTCCTGTGGTAAGAAATTCACGCCGCCTAAAGATAACAAAGGTGGTAATGGTGCGTTGCCAACCTGAGGCCGCGATGTTAGGCCTCGAGCAAAAGTAAGTTAACCGGCTACCTTACCCTCCAAACCGGAACACGCCATGACTTATGGTGGCAGGAATAGGTAAGGCGGTGGTACCAATCCGGGTGAGTCGCTGCGAAACTCTACCACGGAATAGGTGTGTTTAAAAGTTGTTACAAAATACTTATACACACTGTACATACATACATATCTTCGCGCCAATTATTTATTCTACTCTTATGCTTTTTCTGACATACCCAACTTTCGCTTCCATGCAACAGCGTTTAGATGAGTACAGAATTATGCAAAGCGAATCTAGTACTTTGATTCAAACCCACATTGTGGTGTGCAAATATGTTACCAACTTATTTATATAGTTTTTATTGTTATAATTTATATTTTTTAAATAAATTAGTTAAAATATATTTATTGCGAGGCTATCATTTATAAATTGAAAAAGATTTTATTTTGGTCAAGTCTTAGCTTATTTTTTGTATGAATATTAAAACATTGTGTACAATATAATTAAATAGGTAATCACTTTCAAAAATATTAAAATATTTGCACACCACAATGTGGTAGAATATGTTGGAAAGCTTAAATAATTTTGTAACAACTTCAACACGCATATTCCGCAAATAAATATATTTTCTTTCTTTGTTTTCTAACCTATCTAGCATAAACTCTCACAGTTTCAAAAGCTAGCTAGTCAGGAGAAGAAACGGCGAAACATACTCCTCGGCAACCGATACTAATCCTATTTTCTTTTAACCTGTATATTATTTAACTGCCCCAGGAATTGAATCGTCAATATCTCGAATGGTTAGATTCTTCGTCGGCTTGAGATACAAGGTTTCAAAACCTGTATGAGG
This sequence comes from Calephelis virginiensis, assembly GCA_002245475.1. Taxonomy (NCBI): domain Eukaryota; kingdom Metazoa; phylum Arthropoda; class Insecta; order Lepidoptera; family Riodinidae; genus Calephelis; species Calephelis virginiensis. The sequence continues at coordinate 99,928 of NJDC01008735.1, forward strand.
TGAAATTTTTTTGTTTCATTAATATTTGTAGAAATTAACTGTTATTCAAATAGCCAACCGGTTTCGCTTTTTTACACCACACTACCATATGTTATGGTTTATTTTTTGGCAATGATGATGGTTAAGCTAAACGAATAAGCGATTTATGTAATAGTTATGCCTGTTCCGGCTTTGCTCGGATGGTAATTTTTTTGATCATAAAGTTAGATGTGACCTATCTTATCTTTCAAGTTATGTCAAACTGCTCACGGTGTACAAATTTGATTGAAATCGGTTAAGTAGTTTAGTAAGTAATGTATATTTATTAAGATCATTTTTAATTGTTACTTAAAACAGTACCAATGTTTCTTCATTTAAAAATATGAATACTTGTATATTTCACCAAATGCCGACGATGGAAAATACCAAATAGATATTTCCATTTCTTTCAAACATAAAATAAACTTAGTTTTAACAAAAATAAACATATATGGAGTAAACGCCGTAATCTAAATACATTAATGTTAGTGAAATGTATGTGGGATGAAGTGAACAACATGTTTCTTTGTTTACGATGAGAAAGTAGCGTTTCATTCAATTTTACATACAAAACAAATACATATGGTGTGAGATCTATACTGTATTTGCTAGTTAAGGTTTTTAGCAATCTTCAAATTGAACATTTAAAACCAACAAATTAACTGTGTTTTTTTAATGATATTGGAAGGCACCAAAGGTGGTAATGGTATGTTGCCATGGCTTATTCTGTTAAGGAGCCCGGACCAATACAATACCGGGGGGGGGNNGGGGGGTGTTATCATTACACTATTAAGAAATTGGGAGTTTGAAAAAAACTTATCTACACGTCATTACCAAACAAGACCATTTGTGGTAGTACAGTATATTAATGAATGTAACACCCCGTACCTATCCTAAGCAAATAAACATTTCACAACCAAATAATTGTTAATTAAATTAAACAAAACTATTTGTTATATCGCCTCTGTGGTCTAGCGGTCCGAGTG
>NJDC01008740.1:0-11903 GCA_002245475.1 Calephelis virginiensis
TGGTAGAGTTTAGCAGCGACTCGCCCGGACTGTTACCACCGCCTTACCTTTTCCCGGCGCCGTAACGTCAGTGCTTGCCGTTGATGTGTTTCGGTTCGGTGGGTAAGGTAGTCGTTAAACTTACTTTTGCTCGAGGCGTAACATTCCAGCCTTAGTTTGGCAACTCACCATTACCACCCTTGGTGTCTCTATGCGGGTTGAATTTCTTACCATCAGGAAATCCGTCTGCTTGTTTGCCTTCCAAAGTTATAAAAAAAGAGAATAATCGATTAATTTAATGAGATGATTAAAAAAAAAAACTTTTTAGGACATATTTGCAATCAAGACAAATAATGTAGATAATTTAATATAATAATGGAAAGAATAACGGGAACAAAGAGAGTAATCGATTAATTTGATGAGATTATTTACAAAATACTTTTTAGAAAATATTTGTAAGAAATTAGTTACACTAAAATTGCAAAAACCAATTTAAATTTTATTTGCAACTAACACTTTTTTCTGTGTCATGTTTTTGATTGTTTCTTACTAATAACAACATTTAAACTCATACTAGAAGAAACTTGTTGAGCAAAATGTACATATTATTTTAATAATACCTAAATTATATACTCGTTTCAACTGGTGAATTTATCTATTTTGTTCTATGATATATGTTATACAAAAAAATACTAAAAAAATTGAGGTTTAGACATTAGTTGGTTAGTTTTTAGTCTGTCCAAAAGCAGGTAAAAACAAAATTACTTGACACATCCATATCTAAAATTGTTGTTAAAGATTGACAAAATCAATTTTATGAAATGACTATATCCGGTTTAAAAGCCGGAGCTAGCACATGCTCACCCGATGACAAGAACCCTTTGCTATTATCAAAAATCGATTAAGCTGAGCATTTCACTTCGAAAATTGCATCATATTCAAATTCCTGTCAGAGTTAGGCGTGGGTTTAGGCAGAGGTGTAGATATTATTGATTTATATTTCACCAGTTATATTTCACCATAATATAATAATTGGAGGTCGGAGAAAAACAGGTAGATATTTTATTTCAAGACAATAGTATCCACAAACTTCAAAAACAAACGAAACCACTAAAATCTATAATGAGGGATGAAATTTTGTATGAAAGACTACGTTCTGCGTTGTAACTACAAACATTACTCGTCTATTTTTAACAATTATTTGTTTCAATATCTGAGCTCGCTAATAATTACATGGCTGTAATGGTTATTTTAGGCTTTAGAAGTTCAACGCAACTGTCACTAATCTCCAGTATGTACTCGACAGTGTAATGTCCCAGTGACGCTTGAGTTACTTCATGTTTAGATCCCTAGGCTCTCCTCCTATAATGAATAAATAAACGATGGTAAAACTACACACAATTGAGATCGAACCTACTTAATACATGATTACGTAACAGTGTTAAGTATAGGTAAACTTATGTAGCGATCCTAGCTTAGAACTTTGATGAACTAATATTAGCTTAGATTGTAGCTTTGAAGTTAACGATATAGACAAATAGTTTGCTATGTGGTGTTTACAGTAGCTGTCATACCACAGACAATATAACAGCTTCGTTAGCTACATTGTTGTGTAAAGTTAAAGTTACTAAATACATAAAATATTACGTACTTTCTATAATGTATAACAAAAAACCTGACTTAGCAGATATTTAAAAAAAACCCGTTCGAAATTTGAAACACAATTTAATAACATTACTTATACTTTCCATTTTTTTTTACTTTATTTCAGGTAGCCATTTTCACTATTTAAGCATCATTAGGGCTTCATCAAATCGATAACTGCCTAAAACAATTTGTATCGGAAAACTAAAACAATCTTGAACTGAATTGAACTTTGAGCAATATTTCGAGTTTTCTCAATTTAACTTAGGTTCTGGCAAATTCATTAACTAGCCAACTTCGTTTCGCTTGACATTACAAACGAATTATAAATGACGAAAATTATTGTGTTTCCTATTTTCCCAGATTTTTTCCTGGTGTTCTCTTCATATGAACCTTGTCCTGATCATAACTAATACCATAAAAGAATGAGCAAAACAGGTCCATCCGTTCAGGTATCATGCGGTGAACACACAAAATGGGGATTCTAGTTTTTCTAGTTTTTTCTAGTGAAAGAAATTTATAGTGAAGAGCTCAGCTTGATATCACATTATCTTTTCCTGTTGACATTAAGGTATTGCTCGCCTTTAAATGATCAGATTTTGAGTACAGAGTAGTCTGTTAAACGACGCATATGTGAGGCTTAACATTTCAACCATAATCTGTCGACGTATTAGTCTATGTTTTTATGGGCTACGTATATTTCTTGAGGTCAAAAAATCTGTATCTTTTCCCCGTATTTCTTACCATCAGGAAATCCGTCTGCTTGTTTTCGTTCCAATGTCATAAAAAAAATAAAAAAAATGTATGTCTGTTACCTATCCATTTTAACAAATTTCGAACATTACCGTGACCGTGGTTAGGCAAAAGGCACTACTGCTTTTTGGACTGCCACAAGATTAATAATAGCTTGGAAGGTGAAATACTACCATCTCTGTCTACGAAAGACATGTTAAGATTTCGATATATTGAAAAGTCGATCTTACCTTATGAAGTTCAGTACTGTATCTGGCAGAGACGATGTGTCATTAACACATGTTCCAGGTCGTGGTTCGGGTACTCTGCTACTAATGACAGGCAGCCATGCTGAGCTGGATGTTGCTTGTTCTTTGAACTTTCCTTCGAAAGCTTTCTGTATGTCGCTTATAGTGAAGGTGCATATCGCGGACCCCATCAGTCCAGTGGAAGCAGTCGTGAATACGCCGTAAAAGCGGCTGTCGTCACCGGGGACTTTGTAGATGCTCTCTGTTGAACAAAAAACATCGTGACAATTTTTTTCAACATTTATATTAATTAATAATAAATAGTTTTTATAACTTACATCTATAAAACAAATTTACAAATTGTTTGGGAAAGCTTAATGTTTTTAGAGATTTGGAAATCCAAATCCAAACCCAATCCAAAAAAAGACAGTAATAATCTAATGATTTACGTTGCTAGATGTCCAACAACAGTATTCAATCAGAATAGAAAGAGTTTTTTTTTTGTGTTAATAGGTCAGCGAACAAGTACACGGCTTTCCTGATGGTAAGAAGCAACGACCTGTCTCCCGGCTACTACTCGACAAGATGTAGCATCAGTACTCGCTATTGTCGCCATCTGGTTCGGAATGTAGGGTATTCGACAAATTTACTTATAAAAGGGGTTCATAACGAAGTTTCAGGATGGGAACACACTATTAACAAGTGATTTTAACAGACGTGTATTTTTAATCACGGATACAAAACGGGAAGTGTTATAAATTTGACGTGTTTTAACTTTTTCGTGTTGATAGCTGACGTACTTATAATTACTAGTGGTCGCCCATTGGTCGAAATTCGACCATAATAAATTTTAATATCTTGTTGATAAGAATGCCATCTTCATTTCTCAAGACCAACTACTTTGTTTTCAAACTTTTTAGTGCGCCATCTGTGATCTTTTATCGTTATTATCAATATGTTTGTGTGTGTCAAATGCATGGTAGTATGTACACATACTATATATAGATGACTTTACAATGTTTTATTTATTGATTTAATGTACTTTAAAAGCATTATTATTTATATATAAATATTAGCGTTCTGCACTTCTCCTACACATAAACTATAAGTGTGCCAAATTTTATGCTCCTGCGTCCGCGCAATTTTCGTAAAAAAGGGTCCCAAGTTTTGGCATCACGTATTAACATATAGATGACGTTTCTTGGCTGCGTTAGATAAATGTTTTGTCAAGAGTTCATTGAACATTTTTAGCTTTTAAGTTTATTGACTAACTTTTTTGCTTTCGCATGATATCAAAACATTTTGCAATTTTAAAACATATGTGTTGAAATGTAGAGGTCAGCTAAAACTTGGCAACGCACCATTAAAATCTTAGGTACAGTATATGTAGCCATCAGAAAAATATAGCATTAAGCTTTTACAAAGGTTAAGTATTATAAAGTCAACTTTTGCTCAAACAATAATGTGAAAGCAAAACGTAATACCCATATTGGTCCCAAGTTCCATTGAAAAACTGTTACCCTACCAAGCAAACCTTACTTTTTATAGGCAAACAAGCACATGATTCCCTTCTGTCTTTTGTTCTGATGGTATTTAAATACTTTCCTATTATAGCCTTATAGGCTTAACGTGCAAACCTATTGACTAACTTACCCCCTGGCACGGAATAGGTCAGAGAGAACCAATATAATTATTGTGGTAGGAATAAGCAAAGATTCCTATATGGAAGATGAATCACTACCTAGTGATTGGATATTCCTACTTCTAATAGTTTCGAAGGGCAAACCAATTGATAAAATTGCACAAGAGCCTTGAGAAACTAATAGTTTCTTTGGTATACATTTTCTGATAATACAAGAAAATAACGAGCGAATATACGCATGCGAAGTATGAAATATTCGTAACGCGGTGCTTCGCCTTTAACCTAAGTATATATACGACGATATCATGTTACATAAAATAGGCAGTATAAGTTACGAATAAAATTTAAGATAGGTTACATTATGAGGTCTCTTCTGAAAAGTTCATGTTACAACAGGATGTTATTATGATATAACATATCTCAGGTAAGGTTGAATTTTAAGTAGAATACTAATAATCTCATATATTTTATTAAATAGTTAAGGTTTTTGATGACATATCACTTACTATCAGCCCATTCCCAGCCTTGCATGGCTTCTATATTATTATACATATAAGCCCTGCTCTTGATTCTATATTTATTATATAATTGCAACGTATTTTTATTTTAGCACTTGCCCTGTGCTTGGGATAAATTTTAAAGAAAGAAAAAATTTCGCCCCAGACAGGATTTGAACCTGTAACTTTTCGTCTCAAGCCGACGAATGCTCTAACCAATTAAGCTGCTGAGGATTCAAGTCCCGTGGCGAAATTTTTAATTCCTTTCTAACCCGTAATTTTTTTCTTTCTTTAAAATTTATAGAAATATATAATTGCAATAAAATCTAGTCCGTAGATTAAAAGGTAACTACAGAAAGTGGACAGCTACGCTGTTTTAAACTGTATAGTGATACTTATTAAAATATTATCTGTCATTTGCTCGTAAAATTAGATATAAAGTACCCATATTATAATATACTTCATGGATAGATACGTTGAAAATGTTACTCTAGGCCTCTAATTATATTTTTGGGTGTGTGTGTTTGTATAGCTACGGGTTTTGACGTAAGTACTACTTAAGATTACGTAGGACCACTTATAATTACGTAGTAGTGACTACAGAATTGTTGTTGCCCATAACTTATTATCATCATCAAACACAAAGGCAACAGGTATATGCCAGGATGTATAAATACATACACATATTATGAACTCGACTACATTCACAACTCTTTCGAGTTTAAAAAAAAAAATAATAGATCGATTTGGTGACATTTGGTTGTCTGGATTCCTATCACATCAATTATTACAACATTTAAAAAATAAGATTATCAAATTATTATTAACATTAAGATTAATTTTAAGACTTAGATAAGATTAAGATTATAAAATTATTGTTATTAAGATAAATCGCCTAATTACACCGATCAACCGCGAGGCTCGGGTTCGATTCCCGACGGGGGCAGGCATTTGTGTGATGAACATTTAGATATCTGCATTTCCGGGTCGGGGTGTTTATTAAATTTGTTTTGGAATCTATCTAAGTATTTCTTTATATTAGGATTGTTGACTAACACCCATAACACAAGAATATAATTCTCATTCTGGGGTTAGATTCAGTTTGTGTAACTTGTCCTGGGATATTTATATTACATATTTTTTATTTATTATTTATATAGTAACCAATTTATTACATAGTTACTGGAGGTACGAAGTTGCTGGGACGGCTGAAGTATACTTAAACCAAGCTTCATATCAAGGCAGTTTCAATAACGTTTTATAATTATATAAACTAAAAGTTGTCATAAGTTTCCTGAGAAGCTGACAGTCGGTAGATTATAATTGTAATAGTAGGGTTATAAACTTACATCAACATGTCATCAAGAGTTTCTAAATTAATTTGATGGCAGAAAACGTCGATCTAAGTTGTATTAGTTGGGTGGGTATTTAATTACTTCTCAAGGTCTTTGTACCGTTAACTTATTCTCAGACAACCGAAATTTCGTATCTTGTATCAATAAGTAATTTGATCGTCTTTGTGGTTTACGGCCACCTTTGATAGCTTAAGGTAAGAAATAGGGCTACTTTAGATCATTTACCAAGCAGCTATAATATTTTTAATTACAGCTCAAAAAAGAGGGGTATTATAAACTGAATAATTTCGTCCTTATCTCTCGCTCTCGCTCTCTCTACTTTCCCACTATCCCCTCTCTTTTTTTGTGTATGTGTATGTCACACGCTTAATGTTAGCAATAAAAAAAATAGGAAATGTATAATTTCAATTTTCTAATAAAAATAACGTTGCCGGAATAAGGTATATGTGCCCGGTCGGCGATAAGCTTGCCTAACTTAAAACTACAGTAGGCCTATCCTTAACTGTAGATGGGTTATTCAAATTTTTCCGTTAGTGATCCTTAGTGTTAACTACATGAGGTCTCTTATTCGATTCCAGGATCGGATAACTCAAAATGTAGCTTTTCAATTTTCTAATACGAACAACGTTGCCCGGGATTGGACAAGTGCCCGTGTGGCAAAAGGTTTGCTAACTAGCATACAGTGAGATTTATGCCCGTGGCGAAATGTTTGCTAACTGGCAACTGCTCGGTTGCTACATTCAAGAAACGAGTCGTTTTAATTATGAATGGTTGTATTTTTTACGATTAGTAAGATTGCTAACAACAGTTGCTCGTTTTCGACAGTTAACTCACTCTCTTTGAACATTTTCAAAGGTTTGCTAACTAGCGTACAGTGAGATTTATGCCCGTGGCGAAATGTTTGCTAACTGGCAACTGCTCGGTTGCTACATTCAAGAAACGAGTCGTTTTAATTATAAATGGTAGTATTTTTTACGATTAGTAAGATTGCTATACGATTAGTAACAGTTGCTCGTTTTCGACAGTTAACTCTCTCTCTCTCTCTGAACATTTTTTGAAAATATGAGTTACAGTTCGTTACTTTTGAGCAAACTATGATTGGTTAAACTAAGGGATTACATTTCGTTGATTATAGGGACCGGGCATAAGCATCTTTGTTTATTTGTGGTTGTCTTTGTTGTGGGTACTTCTGCCTATCTCTATAGGGATATGCGCGTAACTATACTTCCTTACTTTTGTATTGACAGTAAGTTGAGTAAGTAAATGATATTATGCTGTGCCAGTTGATTCTCGGTCATAAAAAGGAGCGGCAAATTTTTATGGCATAGATGTGTGACGTCGCCATCGCTTTCTAGTTCAATCCGTCTCCATACATCCATACTTCCATACTAATATTATAAATTCGAAAGTCTTATCGCCTTTCTATTGTACTTTCACAGCTAAACCGCTAAAAAGAATTTAATGACATATATGCTTATATCAAAAGATCTGTGGTCAAACATAGGCTATTTTTTTTCAAAAATCAGTCTCCACTGGAAAATAATATTTTGATAATAGGCGATGATAATTTGTATGAAAATCTTATTCTATGCTGACCAAGTCTCAAACAGCCAGCTATCTAATAATCATTGTATCCTACCACTTAATGACTATTATTTATACATTTCTGCAATAACTTTGGTTAAAATAAACAAAATTCAAAACTCGTCATTATCAATGTTTCGATTTGAGGGTAGTATAGGGAAGAGTAGGGAGGATAGTGGCTAAAATTGATACCAGAGGCAGAAAGATTTAAGGTGATGGAACTAATTTGACCAAATCGTTGCTGGACATTTCATAGTTTTTCAGGCGAACTATGCGATTCACATACATATTTATAAAAAAACGTAATGATATTAATAGTTAATTAAATGCTTCATGTTTTAAACATATCAGACGTTGTATAAAGCTGTATGTTGGTAAAACTCTCCCAATATAGCCAACAAATCTAATCACGCTGCAAGGTAAACACAAACAACAGGGGGAATACTTTAACGTACCTATTACATCTCATGAGTTATGCAGGAATGCAACGGGGACGCGTGAAAAACCGTGGTGGAACTCCGCCGAATGTACGTTAATATTATATGAAGGGTTGCAGGCCTAGGATGCGCTCATAGAGACAAGCATTTTTTGTTCCAGTATAGAAATCTACATTTAATTCCAATTTTTTTAATATTTGTACTTTATGCAATACACATGATTATATACATTTTGGAATATTTAGCACACTAGTTAGATTTTTGGAACGAAAGATATATAACATTTATTTAGAAGTGACAATTTAAAAGACTTCGAAAAATTAAAGAGGTTATATGTTCGACTCCTATATTTTTATGTATGTTGATCTATTTCTCTGTCATTTCTGAAATTATTTAAAAAAATCTTTTTTTTTTAATTTGTAGAGCGTACTCCCAAGGTAGTCCAATAGCTACCAAATTTGGATTTAATGATCTAAAAGTACTTAGAAAGAAAGAAAATACTAAGTTTTTGTCTACCTAAATAACTAACTTATTAAAACAGAAGTCGAATATTGCAGTTTTACTGCACCTAAATTATTAGTTGTTACAATTAGTTATATAAGCAATAAATAATAAATAAAACTGAACCTAAAGATGTGTATTCAAAAGTAATTATTAACGTAAACTATCAAGGACAAACACAGTTGATTGAATTGCTAAATACAGAAAATAAATATAACAACACATTAAAAGTCTTATACACTAATTTTGAACCTCACAGTAAATCCTAAGTTAAGAACAGGGCCTCATTTGCAACATATTACAGTGAAACTATTTAAATATTACTATCTACGTAAAACCTGATTGCGTTATTGAAATGATTGTCGTTACGTATTAAATATATTTGTTGCTTTTAAAATATTGATATGACTGTCATTTATTTATCCTTGAGAGTTGAGCTGGTTTCGTATTCGGTTCGTCAATGTTTTATTTCTAAAGATTTTTTGTTTACTATTGAAAATGAAAACATAATTTTATTAATTAACTTTTATTGTTAATTACGGAATGTATGTGTTAAGAAATTCTACAAAATACACCGACATATTTCATATACTTTCTCCATTCAGTAGAAAATATGAAGCAAATCACTTCTTGGTAGCTAACATTTCTATAACACATTAATTCCTATATATTAAGAAACAAGATTTTAGTGTTTTAATAGAAAATATAATTTTATGAAATCTCTTCAGGGGTAGTGGTTTATTTGAAATTTGGTTATGAATACTAATGTGACTTTTTTATGAGATAACAGTTGTGGACTTTTGCAGAAGTCATTAGTACAAGTTTAAAACTGAAATTTAAATTGTTTGGGAAAACAAAGCCAGACATTACATTCCACAAGTAGATTGTGTCTGTAAATGTAAAGGTGTACGTATAATTCTAATAAATACTGTAAAATATACTTCTTTACGACTTACATTACGTCAACACGACTTACGTCAACAAATATATCGGCGGAAATGTGTCGTTTTTAAGGAAGTACAACTACAAAACGCGACGTCCCGAAATTTTAAATTATAAAAATATCGTGAAACTTCAAAATATACAGCTGACAAAAAAAGCTTAGAATACGTTGCTCCTACTACCCCTTTCTTAACAAAAAAATGGTAATATTTATTAATTATATTTAAAATAAAATAAAAAAAGAGTTGAGTTTGTTTTACCGGATATTCTCTGTAGGAAGCCGCTATAGTAATTCTAATCCTTTGTTAGATTTAGAATTATTCAAACTCGTAACAAAACCTTGTTTTATTTATGTGCAACAAATATTTGTATTTCTATTACGCATCCTAGCCCTACTGGTTTTAAGCAGAGAGGAATTGGCTAGACTTTCGTCGCTTAAATCTTGCTATGCGCTATTGAATTTCGAAGTGGAATGTTTGCTCCAGATTGACAGTCAATGTTTGGCTGTTTGGGATTAGGGAGAACGCAGTTAGTGTTGAAAGTTTCTCAGTCAGTTCTGTAGGTACTGCGAACTACGTGCATAACCGTGTTTGAGCAGAAATTTGAATGCATAACCACCAGTTATTAGTTTACAGTTGGGAGTTTTAAAGCAATCAACATTTATTATATGTACGTGTTTCGAAAGATGGTCATTTGCCGTTCTGCAAATGAACTAAATTATTCATAAATGAATAATACAATTGTACAAAATGTACTCAAAACCTAACATAATATGTATAAAACGTATTCAAAGCCAACAAATTTAGCTTTGTGTGATTCTACTGTGTGTTTTATTTAAAAATTGTGCCTTGTCTTGTAAAAGTAGCTAGACTTTCCACGCTTAAATATATACTTCGCCTATTCATACTAAATAGGATTCAATACAATGTTATTTTTTTTTGTGGAAATTTGCAATATTATTTAGCATATTTACGAATTAGCATACACCGAAACTCTACAATGCCGAGAACTGATGTTACAGAGGCAGGATAACACTAAGATTAAAAATGTTCAAAACCCCTAACAATTACGTAACCTATACGTAATGTATCTAAAAACTATAGCTATCATGTTACATTTAAAATTAAAAACGCGCGTCGAAATCGGATTCGTTGAAAAATTATGATGCTATATCCACACAAATATATACACCAAACGACAGACAGACAATGCATTGTGTCAAACTTGTAACACCCCTCTTTCCATCGGAAGTCAAAGAGGACAGTGAGGACGCTAAACCACCAAGCAAACTGTTAAATTACTATTTATAGAGATGTCGCTAGTTGCAAACCGTTGCATTACTATTTATGAGAAACGTCTAGACTAATCTATATATTAATACGTGTTACCAAAATTTGGACCCCTTTTTACGAAAATTGCCCGGACGCAGGCGCATAAAATTTGGCATACTTATAGTTTATGTGTAGGAGAAGTGCAGAAAGCTAATATTTTTCAATAATAATGCTTATAAAGTACTTTAAATCAATAAATAAATCATTACCCACACTTCCATGCATTTGACACACACAAACAAATATATTGATGATAACGATAAAAGATCACAGATGGCGCACTAAAAAGTTTGAAAACAAAGTAGTAGGTCTTGAGAAATAAAGATGGCCTTCTTATCAACAAGACATTAAAATTTATTGTGGTCGAATTTCGACCAATTGGCGACCACTAGTCAAAATTATTTTATCACGAAACTATGGGATCGTTACAGGTATGTCAAAATAAGCAATGAAAAAAGAAAATCATGTATTAAAAAAAACATGGATTCATTTTATACATTTACGTGACATGTTACGATAATAAAACCTTAGATCTTGATGTGACTACTTTTAAAACAGTATAAACCAGTAAATTAGGTCAACATACAGAGCGGTGAACTATGGTGGTACCACTTTCGTGAGGCTACACACCACAGGAGACCGTATTTTTATACGGATAGCTACTAATTATTCCAAAAATACGAGCATAACATGGAAACATTAATTTAGGCCCATCAGAATCATGTATATACCAGAAACACATTTTTAGTAATAAGAAAAAATATTTTGATAAATTGTTAGTGGAGTTCAGTAATTAAACAATAACAGCATAAAGGTTGTATTTCAACTATAATTTACTGGGACAAAAATAACTCTGGGTAATGAACTAATTGGAACCAGCGTTTATTATTACTTATTTTAAGGTTTATGTTTCTCGGAATTTCAATGTAGATTTTATGTATTATTTTAAATAAATAAACAACTCTGGACAAATTACACAACTTGATCTTGATCTTGCAAATCATATACTTG
>NJDC01008740.1:12226-36881 GCA_002245475.1 Calephelis virginiensis
TATAAATTTAATAGATACCTAGACCCAGAAATAAAGACATTTATGATAGCGACGTTTCACAATATTTGAATCAAAATTAGCAATTTATTACATTAACGACTGATTATTCAATATTTTCTTGTTAATCAATTTTTTGCAATTTATTTAATTTTAATTTATTTAATTATCAAATATTTGTAATTTATTTAGTGAATAATGGCATTATTATATTAAGTATGAACAGTATTAAATTGATTTATTACCAAAAATCATACGATAAGTTGAGTCACTGTGAAGGTAGAACAAACACGTGCACGGTTGCTAACTAACATTTATGTTTATCGCTGAAAATAAATAAAAAAGGGCGGGAATCGAATCCGAACTCTGCGGTTGGTCGTTGGATTTACGCGTGTACGCTATACCCTCGGCCAACGAGGCTGATAGAAAAAAAATGAGGCTGATATGTTAAGCCTATTTAGAAATTTTACACTACATTATCCTCCAAACAGTAAAACGACTATGGCAAGCACTAACGTTATGTCGGCAGAAATCGGTAAGGCAGTGCTACTAGTCCTGGTGAGTCGATAAAACTAAATAATGCCAACAAAACAGTTTTTTAAAGTTGATCCGTAACTTTTGTTTGTACCTATATCGTCTGCTATTTCATCTCACAATTGTATAAAACATAACAAATGTCAAAACTTACGTATTTCGTTGAAGTAGAAAGGAAATTCTCCAGGAATGCTGCAGTTGAGTCTGGCTTTGAGGTAAGTGGCCCAATTTTGGCCGAGTATATTTTTGCCGCCGATGTCTCTCTTGCAAACCCTGGCTACCCTTGAGTAGACTGCTTTTCCACAGTTGATGTATTCGACAGCGGTCTCACGGAAGAAGAATAGAACATATTCTCCCACGTCGAAGGAACCCACGAAGTTTGGTTCTGAAACAAAATGTTGTTTTTAAATTTTAGTATCTACCCCCAAACACCCAGACCCAGAAATATAGACACCTAAATGTTCATCACACAAATGCCTGCCCCAGTCGGGAATCGAACCCGAGCCTCGTGGTTGGTCAGTGTAGTTAGGCGTGGACGCTAGCCACTAGATCTACGGTCATATGTATAAATAAATATACCTAGACAAATTGTCAATAAATTGAATCTGACCCCTCTAAATTTATGTTCGCCAATGATACCAATACGTAGAAAAACTAAAACAGATACTAAAATAATATTAATAAAGAAACCCTTACTAACATATAGATATTCACCATATAAATTCCTACCCCCGCCGTAAATCAAATCCGAACCTCGCAGTTGAACATAGACTTTATCAGCTAGCAAGCTACCAACACACAAAAATTATGTAAGTTACATTAAAACCGTAATTGTATCAAATATCATTTTTTTTCATATACAGTAACATAAAGTTTAATTTATACAAATAAAATGATTAATTTTTGTAATCCTGTTTAGTCTAATAGTAAATTTGCGGTTACTAGCATCTTCTAGCGGTCACTTGCACTTGCTCCTGGGTTAATTATTTAACTTTAAGTTAGCTACCAGCTATGGTTAAATCAATTTATATTTGACAGAATAACTCAGTATTAAATTTAACCCAGAAACGTAAAGGTGGCTTTTAATATAATAAACTAGCTGGTTCAGTAAACTTCGTTCTACCCGTTCAGTTGGCATGGGAAAAAAGGTTATATAGTTATAAGAATAAAAAGTATCTCATGTACTCCTGATTTGAAGCTACCTACACATTAAATCGGTTCAGCTGTCCTTGAGTTATAAAAAGTGTAACTAACACGACTTTCTTTTATATAATTATTTTATTTCTTTTTTATTTATTTTTCTTTAGTCATAAGAAATGCTATCTATAAATTTATAAAAATGTTTTCTCATTTCGCGTGTACATAGTATCACGGCTGAACGGATGGACCACTTTTGCTAGTACTTTTTAATTATAGTAGGTAGTCTTTTTAGGAAAACCTTTTTATGAAGAAAAGCCCAGGAAATTTCAGGTAAAATGGGCAAGAATAATGCTTTAGTCCATGTCAGCTGTTGGTGTCATGAGATACGAAGTTTGAGGGCTATTCTCACAACAAAATTCAGATGCTTGTAATTTGTAAGCGACTTCCAAACTTCCATATCTCTGGCAACATTAAAGCAGTACAATACAAACCAAGACATATCGTAAAGCATTATTGTAGTTTTGATTACGAACATGAATTCTATATCTCATGGTTTTAACATGTATACTATATCACATTTCTATGTGACTATACTATAAATATTAAATGAGGTCTGATCAGTATTATCATGTTCTTATAAGCACTCATTTGTTGCCGAAATGAAATTGCCGCGTGTTAAGGCTTATAGACACGCGACAATAGCAATATCTGGTCTGGTCTTAATCCGTGTTAAAATGGAGGTGAGCTGGCTTATTAAGCTATGGAATATTAATTCCACGATGAACATAATTTTAAATTATTGCCAGATATTATATGGTTATAATCTGGGATTCAGAATGGGGTGATCTTTCTAAAAGGTATTAAGGAAGTAGACAGTACTGCATTGAAGGGTAAGCTCACTTGAAAATTTCTCTTCATTATTACATATGGGTGGGTATTTCCCAATGGTCTACTATTTTTGAATATTATTGTTTCACTTACATTGTAAATGCCTACTCTTTAACCGACTTTAAAAAAAGAGGATATTACTCTTAACTAGTTTATGTATGTCAATCGCCTCTGTGGTCTAGCGGTCCGGTGTCGGACTTGACTTTTTGAGGCTCCGGTTTTGATCCCCGAGCAGGGCAACAAAAAAAAATAGAAAATGTATTTAATTTTCTAAAAAAGATAATTTTGCTTGGGATTGGATATGTTGTATGTTAGCTAGTTGCCGATAGGCTTGCCACCTATCACACTGTGGCACTAAGTATTTTCGGCAAGTCGTGGATGCCCTGGTTATGCCTAGCCCTTTGGGGATATGGGCGAGAAGATACTTACTTATGTATGTCAATCTATTTCTCTTGTTCCGGGTAGAAGGATACTCTACGGATAAACATGCACAATTGGTCAAACACCCCGGCCACAGGACAGTACAGCACTCACCTACAAAATCTACGGTATCTATAGGCCACTGTAGTCTCTCACCATCAGGACAGCAGTTTTTGTTGGCTGTTATATCATATAAAAAAAAGGAATTTTTATTTTGGTACTTGCCCTGTGCTTGGGTTAAATTTCTACAAATTTTAAACAAAGAAAAAAAAAATAACGGGTAAGAAAGGAATCATCATTAAACAAAAAAAAATTGCCACGGGACCTGAATCCTCTAGCTCAAATGGTTAGAATTCGTCGGCTTTAAATAAAAGGTAACAGGTTCAAATCCTAACTGGGGCGAAATTTTTACTTTCTTCAAAATTTATACAAACATATAAAAATAAGTTATAACGAAGTACTTATTAGTATTAGTTTCAGTTAAAGATTTATCGTGCTTTAATAGCGTGACAGTAGGATAGTTTTTATACTCTTAATGGCAAATTAATTCGCCTACCGATATCGATTAAAACCTTTTCGAGTCACTCATTCACTATCACAATCACGATTAAAGTAATTGAATCGATCGAATAATCGATTTGAAACAGAAAACGAGTATATTTTGTATTGATATACATAATATTTCTAGCTAGTTTTTGGTATTAATATCCTCTGTGGAAGAGGGGCAAGGGTTGCCCTGTACCCGATATTGACAGATTTGCCAAAAGTTTACAAGAAAACATTTGTAATTATCTTGTTAGGGTTACCCTTGAATCACTATTTCATGCAAATTGGAAATTGGAATAAATCGACCGGATTTTATCCGAGTCTGATGCTCTTGGCTTCAGCCTCAAAAAAAATATGCATACACACAGAAACAAGCACTAGCGTAGGTGGTAGCGTTTATGTTTATAACTTAATACAATATAAGAAAGCTTCCTAGATTCGCAATATATTGACCGGTGTATTCGATCAAATATGCAAGTCTAATTCTGCCCTCTGACCCAAACACGATATTGACAAACACTATCATTATGGCAGCAGAAATAGGAAAAAAATCTACATGATTTATAGGAAAGTTATTAGTTTATTGTTGAATATAATATCGTCTAATATATACTGATACATTTAATGCTTTTTTAGTTACAATATTATTGAGATAAAATGCAATTTATGGGAATAATCATTGTTTAAAAAATTGATATTATGAAATAATTGTTACTATGTTCTGCTCGTAATTATTAAACTTTCAATTTCAACTTTAAATTCATTTAAATTGAAATTAATGCATTCGATGCGTGCAAAGAATACGCCAGTACCAAAAAATATAGTACTCGCAACAGCTATGACGATCACATTCGAGTCCCCTTTCCTCCTCTCGTTTTTCTCATTTTTAAAGAAGCCCAGAAACAAGATAAAGTTACCACAAAAATACCGAATGTTGCTGTAAGAGATGAGAAAAAGCTCTGTTGCTCCGGTCATTTGGATAAAATGTCAGATAACAGGTCAACAATACAGATATATAACATGAACGTGCATGAATATATCCGCAGAGACCTAGGACCGCGATAGTTCTATTAAGTGAATTCTGAAGGTGGAGGTAGAGTTTCGCAGCGACTCACCCGGATTGGTACCACCGCCTTACCTATTCCTGCCGCCATAAAGTCATGACGTGTTCCGGTTCGGAGGCTAAGGTAGCCGGTAAACTTACTTTTGCTCGAGGCCTAACATCCTGACCTCAGGTTGGTAACGCACCATTACCACGTTTGGTGTCTCTAGGCAGCGTGAATTTCTTACCCTCAGGAAATCCGTCTGCTTGTTTGCCTTCCAATTTCATAAAAAAAGTTTCCAAAACTAGCGTGTTTGTATGAAAAGAGGAATGAATGTAAGAAAGAGACAGGTCTGCAAGGAGCGTGATACTTGACAATCGACACTCTGCCCGCAAGAGACTTTACATGACATATAAATACCAATAACAATAGTGATAACGACTGCAAATTATATTCCGTGTTAGAATAGTTTTATACAATGACATCACCGCACATACGAGACGAAAATCGGTCACATGCATTATTTAGTTAGATGTCGCTGGGACGAATGATTGCACCATTGTTTCGACATTGGGCTTGTGGCTAATGTAATTTTGTATGATAAAAACATTTGAATACTGTTTTGAATGTGATAATTCGATTAAACTTATTGTTAAACCTGAATTTGGACAATTTGTTTTGACAAAAATATATTTGCTGAGGTTCCTATTTTTTGTTATATGCAAAATATTTTTAAATGATGAAGAATTATGTCGACCTGTAGATGAAAAAGATGTTAGCAACAAAATGGCAATTGTTGAGTGTTGGTTTTTTTTGAAAGGCCAAAATCAAACATTACACAGATACTAGGAAACACAAGTATAATAATATGAAAAGGTCTTATATGGCTATTTTATGAAGAAGGATACCATACAACAAGCCCTTTAAATACAACCTCTCCAATGTTGTATATATTGGAGAGGTTGTATTAAAAGATTGTATATTTAAATGTTGTATGCATTGGAGACGTTGTATTTAAAGGGCCATTTTTGGTAGGTATTCTAAAAAACATTTTGATGTGAAACATCTATAGCCGCACGTAAAACCGATTTCTGGCGTTGCGACTATATATATAATATAGTCTATATGCAGTAGTGTGTACGGTGTGTCGACGCATCGCCACGCGCAATCGATGATATACGATATCTAAAATAGTACGTCTACGTATTAGTCTAAAATCGTAATATTTTATTTTATTATTATGACATATTTAGTTCCTATCACAATCTGATCTTTTATGCATATTACTTTTACAAAATAACGAGGACGTTTCACATCTGCCAGGTGTCCCGTGATGGCTCACATTTTTTCGGCAATTATAGAATGGCTTTATTTTATTGAAGATGGGATTTTCTTTATTAGACTTATGTCATAAATAACGTAATAACTTTGAAACATTTTTAGCAAAGAAAATAGTATTAAGCTTCTATTGGACAAATATTTGGTTTTGATTAAAGATCACTAACTAGTCGTTGTTTAAGCCCTATATGATACATAATGAGAAATATCTGCATCCACATATTACCATAAACTGTAACAGAGGTATGTGAAAGTTAAGTATGTATGCTAGCCCTTGGACCAATGGCATAAAGTACCTAACAGCCATAGATAAAGACCGTTATTAAGACAAATAATTAGCCATTGTTTAAGCGGTAGGTAATAGAAATTAACCAATCTCTATCAATCTACACCAACGAAAAGAAAATGTGGTATTTCCAATTTTCTAATTAAAAAATGTTGCTCGGGATTGGATATGTGCCCAGTTGGCGATAGGCTTGCGGATGGCGATCACATTGTGGAACTTAGTGTCTTCGGCTAGTCATGGGTGCCCTGGTTGTGCCTCTGCCTACCACTTTAGGGATATGGGCGTGAAGATACCAATATCTGACAAAACTAATTCTTAAATTAAAAAAATTCCATAACACCGACAAATCCTATTTGTTGATCACGTCAGCTTTGAAACGAAAAATTTGCAACGAAATCGATCCACATGTTCAAAATTTATAACGGCACAGACAGACAAACACACACTCAGACACGTCAAGCTCATAAGCTTTGTTGTCTGCCAGGAGTTAATTACAACAAACTGAGACGTTAGTTATGTGTGCTAATCCTTGGACCAAAGTATAAAGAGAAATAAATAATCTTAAGTGAAGTATAAAAGAGAAATAACAAACAATAATTAGCCATTGTTTAAGCCCTAGGTAATAAATATTAAGCAATCTCTACTACCACAAATTAGCAGTTAAAGATCGCAGCACAAGCGAAACAGTTTAATTTCCATTGTTTAGTTGAAAATAGGCCAATCCCAGACTAATTCGTGTAAGCGCTGATAATTTGTAACAATTGTTCTAATGAATACCAAAACGTGCTTCTAGCTGATTGGTGATCGGTTTTCCAGCAAATCATTGAATTTCAAAATTATTCATCAAGCTTTAGGCACGATGATTAGATTTGACATTTGTGGAAAGTGATTTAAGCTTATCTACACATGTTAGATCATTGGTGCATAATACTTTCCGAAATGTTAATAGGAAAATCGTAATATTTGGGAATTATTACAAAATATGTAGCTAAGAAAACAGTTCCCTTCTTACAAAAGCAATACATTTGAATTTTAAAGACAATTTTATCGTATTGTTTATGTAGCTTAGAAAGAATAATGTATCTAAATTATTATGTTGTATGGAGACCTAGCATATTGTTATAACACCTTATATTTTAGAGAGAAACCCAAGGTTCTTTGTCTTTTAATCTCATGAAAAATATACTAATTTGTGGAACAATAACTAATTATTATAGTTTACATTTTACATATTTAAACATGTCTGGAAACATTACAGAAATTGAATCTAAATTCAAAGTAAGCAATTTATATGCTTGTGCTGGTCAACGATACTAATACATGTAAATATTTAGATACAGAAATAAATTTAAGAAAAAAGCAAAGTATGTCCTCGAAGAGGAAGGCAGAGGCACAATCACAACCTGGGCACCAATGACTAGCCCAAGACAATAAATCCCATAATGTGATAGGAGGAAACCCCATCACCAACCGGAGGCATATCTCGAGACAGTTCGTCTTTTATCAGAAAACTGAAAAACACAATTTGTTTTTAGCCCGACCCGTGGATCGAACACCGGACCGCTAGACTACAGAGGCGACTATTTATTTTTAAAAAAATGATTAAAGTACTTCACTTATTCATAAGCAAAAGAGTGCATTTTTACATTAATAACTATTAACAGATTTTCAACAAGTGCCTAAGATGGAAAGTATACAACATAGCAAAATAATACTTACTATCAAGCCATTTTGAATCGTACTTCAAAGTTCGCTTAAAAGAAAACTCTCGTCTTCCTGTCGTCAAATTGTGAAGATCTGTCCTAAAGATGACAGTATCTGCCTTTGTGAATTCTGCATTAGTCCCTGAGTATAAGGCTGGTAATGATCCTGGGTTGCCTTTTTCCACCCACAGCGCGGTGGAATTATCCGCTGGGTCGTATGGACATTTGGCAACACCCATCCCGATGCCTGGCACGTACTCATGACGTGGCAGATGTGTCAAGTTGGACTGTAACAAACGAAATTAATTCTTTGTTGTACAAAAAACAGTTTACAAATACGCATGTAAAATAATAAAAAAGGTGAAAATATGTACATTTTATAGCGAACTCCATCCACCTTACACAAAAAATATTCAGACGCTTGTTCAGTTAAACGCTGTTGTAAATGGATATCCTACAAATTACATGCCACAAGTGGATGACGTGTCATCATGTTATTGGTTGAGAATCCAATTTTCAGTACTATTTGATAAAACGCGTATTCAATGTTCTATTTTTTTTTGTTATAATGCGGAATAAGTTCTTTGTTGTAATGTCATAAGTTTATGAACCAGCAGACGACTCGCCAATTGTTGCCTAAAGAACACAACAGTCTTAAGCCATGTGTACTCGTCTATTTGCTAATCTATCCGGTACAGAACACGAAAAGGGTACTAAACATATAATTAAATACTCCCTTTCTTTTTTAACCCTAGAATACTAATCATCGGCCTGGAGGCCGCACTCTCATAGTTTTTTCGTAAAAACTTCAAATCGTCCGACCGCTACGACTCGCGCGCTCTTCTTAACTCTGTACATACCGCGACGCGATGGATAGCAGTCGCGCGTCTTGCAGGCTCTCGTCTTTTCAGAGTTGTAGAGCCTTAGATCGCCTGGGAGGCAATCCTTAGTATAAAAGGTAACTATTTTTTATAGACTTCTTTATGATTATTGGAGTTTTTGACTTGATTAGTGTTATTTATATTGATACAAATGTATATTTTTGTTAACAGATGAATCCATATGATAGACAAAAAGAGAAATGGTTGGTGGAAGAGGACTCTGGTAGTGAAAATGCAAATGGACTACGATATCGAAAAAATGTCATAAAAAAAAGAAGCATGTGTAACTCCTGTCCTGTGAAAAAGACGCATGGTTGTATGTTACTATACTAAATGTAACAAACCATTTTATTTGTACATCGATCGCCTAATTGCTTCTCTTGTTATAAAAAATAAAAAGGCTAATTATAAAAGTATGTCCTGTAAAAATTGTAATGCTAACTACTAGTTTTTATAGTCATCTCATCATACTGATATTGTTCTTTTAAAATAATGATTAGTTTTAAGATTTTTATCTATAAAAATGTATTTTTTAACTCCTTTGATATCTCTGTTTCGCCAAAAAAAGTTACGTAAGTGTTAAGTTTACAGCACTATTTAAGACTGTGTTGATTGAGAAAATATTTTTTTAGTTATAATATTTGAAAAGGCAGAAGTTGGCCTATTATATAAAACATATATTTTATATATTTTAATACAAACTCCTAAAAAAACTATTTAATTTCAAAAAGTAGCCTCCTAAGCGATGATTAGTGTAAAACCATTGTAAAACAGTAAAAAAGTTATATTAGTACTCTAGGGTTAATTATATGTTAATCGTAAAACTTAAATTTATTGCTAGAAGTAAGTTCCAAATCCTATGTCCAATGTCCAAAACTTTAAGCGGATGAAACTGCAGCTTTTATTGAGTTATTTTTGCTGTGTAATTTTTTTATTGTAAAAAACACTGAAAAAGCACGTGACTCCCTTGGTAGTAAGACATGACCGAAACCCATAGATACCACAGATGTTAAAGGTGCGTCGCGGTTCTATAGCCGGGGTTTTAGGCCAATTGAGCAAGTTCACTGGCTGCCCTACCCTCCGCACCGAAACATGATATTGAGTTTGTGTCGAAAGGAATAGGTAAGGAGTAGATTCCTACTCGAGCAAGTTGCTGCACAGCTCTCTCCCACCAGGGGTCCAGTTGCTAACGATCCGTTTTGCTTTGCTTGCCTCTTACGAGCCGCTAGGCAGGAAGGTATATGGTCTATTCTGTATAGAGGATCCGGCCCAATATGGGGTAAAATGGTAATGAAACAATGTGAAACTAAAAACAATCGGTATATAACGTATTGGCGATATTTAGTTATAAATACATACGAAATAGGTTTTAGCCGGTTACAGTATAAATTATCACAGTTAATAATACAAAGGACCTTGCATATGAAAGTGCGACATTTCATGGGTAATAAAATTTTTTGCATAATACTTTAGTCCAAACACAAGCCCCGCAAAAATTTTAATAAATCTGCCACAGAAGAATACTTCAATTTTATACGCCATTAATCAAGGACATTTCTAAAAAAGGTAAAGTAGATTTATGCGTCTACAATTCGAATGGCCGCCCCAACTGGCCGGTACTCAAAAACACATCTGCTATTAAAATTTAAAAAAATCCACGTCTCTTTCACGTTCCTGGCGATTTATTGTTTGAAACTTATTTGAGCCCTCAAAACGTTGGCATCATATGAAAGTCCTTTGGAATTCCTCTATTAGTATAATGCGATGGGCGGAAGCACAGTTTTCAAAATTATCATAAAATTACTAAATGTAGCGTACAAGTGGGGTGGGGTATTGGGGTCCGTCGTTGAGGATTGAGACTTTATGTAAATTTTAACGACGCTGCGACCATCGAAGGCACCTGTGACCTGCCTCCCCTCTAGCCTCGGGAGAGCCCGCGGCACCTGTCGAAAACCTATGTCGTTTTTATTTCAATATGCCAAAGATTAAATTAGGCGTGCAGAATGTGCCTTTGACGACCACCCGCGGGGTGAAAATCCCCATATTCGTACTTTAACTTTAGTCTGCATGTAGACGGTGTGTTTTCAAGGTATTGCAAAGAATATCAGACTATCCATAAAACTCATGAGGTCTTTATGCCATGAGGTCATTTAGCCATGATATCTTCATCGACAGCGAAAATTTTGCTGCTTATGTTTAAGTTTGTATTTTTGTGTATAGTTTCGACAATATATCTGTAATAGTCCTGGTGTTGTGGTTCCTATTCTATAAAAAATGTTTGATCTGATTTTCCGATTCCTAGACTTATTTGTACGTAAAAAAATTATAAATGTGAATGCTTGACTATTACTTTGCTTATTTTTATGCCTGATTAAAACCATGGATATAGTTGTTTTTTACATTTTTAAATGGAATAATAATAACATACTATTTTTTTTGAGGACAAGCAGAAAATACAAATTTTATTAAAATTAAAAACATTTTAATAACTTAAATAATATTTTCATCATTCGTATAATTGTTTTAATACCTACACGTATTTAGGTTTTAACATTGTCTTTAAACATATTGGTACGAATTATGCAAATTTTACATGAAGCAAAATATTTATTATACTGATGAACTAAACTTTTGACAATACTTTTTACATAAATAAATGTAACAGTGTTATCAAAATATGCTAATAACTGTTACGTATTTTATACTTCCAGTGAAGTAATTATCATATTTCATCATTGAAGTGCGCTTAAGTTCAAAATAAACAACCATTGAGTTGTTCCATCGGAAAAGCTGGAGACCCTCCCTTACAGTAGGAAAGTTTGTGGACCGACCCACAACCTTCATTAGGTTCTTACTTTTGTTTGTTTACAAAATTAGCATCTTCAAAGCTTCACAGCAATGGGTAGAATTGTCCATTGAGGACGCCATGATTATTTATTAAGTGAAAGTTACAAAGCCGTGGGGTTTAAATCTTTTTAGTCCATTACAAAAGCAATTTATTATTAAAAAGGATCTCTCATTGTAAATTGTAACTTTGTAACATTTGTAAGTATAAAGTTCATCATACGAGAAAAACTAAAACTTTTCAGTGCTAACGTAAAGGCATATCGTGTGATCCAATGATTCCGTCCTATGACCAGACTTTAGTCATTTCACAAAAGCTAAATGTTTCTAACATATATTTCGAACTTAGGTAGGAACCATTATATAGCCCGGCGAAGTTGTATAAACCTTGTAGTTAGCAACAAATAAGTCATTCAAAATATCAGATGACAAAGATGTTAATAAAATATGTTCTAGAGATTAAATTACGCTATAATCATGTACAAAACAGTTTTTGTGCTACGACGCTCATACAATATTACAGAAATATTTAGTTATATTATACGATGATAAATGTATCGATTATTGTTTTGAATTTTAAAAAAATACTAACATTTTGCATATTCCTATTTTTTCTTCAACAAATCACACAAGTTATTTTAAGCACAAGGTTAGCAAACTTTGTGCATGTTACCTTTTACATTATTTGTGTACTTTTTAAATCAAGTAACTGTAAAAGCCACAACGAGTTAAAACATTATATCTATCCCATTGTGCTGTTAAAAGTGTGCTGAAAATTTTTCAGATTTTATAAAATGACAAATGTCTGTATATTTCTGAATCTCGGGCTATAATGTAACCATAGTACTCAGGTGTAGACGCCTGAATTGCATTCTATTTTACATCGCAAAAGATTGAAATGGCTTTCCAATTCTACGTGAATGTGAACATACTTTTATCAATAAATTATTATTAGAACAAAGCTATTGCAACAAAGTTGTCTGCAGTCTGGCAATTGCAGATTTTGTTTTTTTTTGCTATCTTGTATGTCCTACAACTGCAAGGTAGTTAGTAACTGAAACAAGTATATGTATATTATTGTAGTGCTACTATTGTATAGTAAATAGATTTTAATGATCGGTTTACTGTACTGAGTATAAATGAATAACTTGCACTTTTTGATAAGGAAGGGAAACAGACTCTTATTCCGTGTGGTTACAGCTACTACAGTTGGAGAGATTATAGTGAGAAACTTTTTCACAAGGCGAGCCATGTGGTCTCGTCTTGGCAACATTTCACATAATTATGTTTTTTTATAGACTAGACTACCAGAACCTACTAACCAGAATACGCAAATATGGAACACTAAAATTAAAAAGTCAGGAATCGAAAATTGATTAGACTACTTATCAACATCTTAAAGAAATGTAACATCTAGTAAACCCATACCATATATTTAGTACTATTTTAATGCCCGGTGAAGTTGTGAAAACCGTGAGGTTGGCAACATAGTAGTCATTCCAAAAAAAAAGTACTATTTTGTGAAAACTTCCTTTTTTGAATTCAGTATATAATATTGCGGAACGAAATACCTTTAAATTATTTTTTTATAGCCCGACACTTTGTTGAAAAATTGAATTACTTTATAAAATATTTATGAGTTAGCAAGTTTTTGTCTTGTGAATAAAAAAAACGACGAGTTGCACTCCGGGAGTGCCGGCAGAAGTGAAAACTTGAATATTAACGTTGTGCATTTTTGATATTTTGGAATGTTTAGGTAATAACTTTGCACGAATTGCTTTAATTATCAGTATGACAGTACTATCATTTATGTGGTAGAATATAACATTCATTTATTGCGCTATCGTACACAACTATGATAACACGAACATTTGCGCAAGCGCCCGGCGCCGTCTTACAAATTTTCAATCAGGTCACGTGTCCTGACGCGAGTTTAAAAGTTTTTACCCATTCCAATAAATGTGAGCAACGCCGCTAAAGAAGTTTTCACTTCCAAAAGAAAAATATATTTAATTAGGTAATTGTTTATTTGGTTTGGAAACATACATAATTGTTATTTAAATAGCACTTTAATTTGAAACTCTGAATATGTAGATTTTTTTTAACAAAAGCAAAGATCTTCTTAACTATAAAGTTTTTTAGAAACCGTACTTTCTTAAGAGTACTTTAATTTATATGTTCCAATTATTATTTGTCGTCAATATATTTTTAAAATACGCTCTTTCTTTATGGTTATAGAACTGAGTGAATACGATCCCATATAATTTGCTTTAGTGGGTATTAAATTTTTCTCCTAAAACACAAATGACGAAGAAGTCATAAAGAATTAAATGTTGTTCGTGGCTTTAAACTTTTAAGAGTTTTCCACTTCCCTTATAGGGATCGGAATAAAATTAAATTTTGCTATCTGATTCCGTATGTAATTTGTGCCTCTTAGAAGTATAAATTGTAGAAATATTATCGTTAAAAATCTTTCAAAACATTACATCTAGGAAAACTACAAAAAAGAGCTTACTTATATATAAAACGCCAGCAAAACTACTGTAAAACCCTGATGAAAGCTTGTAGGCGGAAAAGATCAAGTTTGATCAGGTTTGCTTGTTCGTCTCATCTTTCATGAAACAATTCATCAAAATTTTGCATTTATAAATTAAGTACGGCTTTCATAGTTCAAGCATGAATATAATTAGTTTTCTATACAGTAATACGAGATGCCAAAACTTTGGACCCCTTTTTACGAAAATTTCGCGGACGTAGGAGCATAAAATTTGGCACACTTATTGTTTATGTGTAGGAGAAGTGCAGAACGCTAATATTTTTCAATAATAATGATTATAAAGTATATTAAATCAATAAATAAAACATTACCCGTGCTACCATGCATTTGACACACACAAACAAATATATTGATGTTAACGATATAAGATAACAGATGGCGCACTAAAAAGTTTGGAAACAAAGTAGTTGGTCTTGAGAAATGAAGATGGCGTTCTTATCAACAAGATATTAAAATGTATTATGGTCGAATATTGACCAATGGGCGACCACTAGTATAAGCAAATAGTGTACATTAGTTATTTCTTAAGCTCTGCTTGGTTGCTTGTTATAGTCGAGGTTTGGTTAAAAGAGTTATTATCGACACACTATAAGACCACTGGTAGTAGAGTGCTTTGCAGCTACTAACCTTGGTGGAGATCTACCACCTTACCTATTTTTTATTCCTGACACTATAATTACGTAGTCGTCTTCCGATACAGACGGATGGCCATGGTTGTCTCTTACCATCAGGCGTGCTTGTTTTCTATCTTGCAAAATAAAAAAATATTCAGAATTACGGTTTAAGAGTAACATTACCAGTAACATTAAAATAAATAAATTGCGTACCCTCATATTTTTTTTATGATAAGGCAAACAATCATACAGATTTCCCGATGATAAGAAATTTACCCTGACACCAAAGGTGGTATTGGTGCGTTGCCAATGCCAATCTTAGGCCGGAATGGTAGGCCTCGAGTAAAAGTAAGTTTACCGGCTATCTAATCCTCGGAACCGGAACACCTCAACGGCAAGCGCTAACGTTATGGCGGCAGGAAGGCGGTGGTACCAATCCTAACGAGTCGCTACGAAACTCTACCACCTAGTCAAAAGTCACGGTGCTGGTGACGGTAAGCCTATACTTTTACGAGCTGCCTGGCACAGGTCCCTAGATAGTCTATTCTGTAAAGGAGCCTGGACTAACACGGGGTACATAAATTATTTATTAGTTTACAGTTTGCAGGACAACTTTATTATAATTATAATAACTACATACAATTACACTTGAGGTATACAACAATAGTACAACTTTATTATATTATACTGTACGTGTGATAGTAACTATCAAAGAGACAAAGACTCTTGAAATAGCACGAAACTGAAGCGGAGGGAAGTTTCAGTAACAATGGCACATTCTAAGCATTAGTTAATAATTTTATCACGAATTTGTAATATTTCAGAGTTTTAAATATCAATCTGATATATTATGATGTATAATTTAGTGTAACCAGTTAAATTGGTTGGATCCAGTGTATTGTGGAAAAGCACATGTGTTACATAAAATGTTATGATCCACACTTGATGGAAGGCCTAGGTAAAACCTGATTTTTTTTAAATTTATTTATTTAGTAAATATTATTTAGGAAACCCTTAAAGCTGGTTATCAGAGTATAAATCACAACAATACTAACATGTGAAAGTTTATCTGTGTACGCACAGATACACTTTCGCTTAAAATTTATTTAAGATTCAGGATTAGCATTATTCAAACATAATTAAGCGTTACAAAACTGCAAAAACCGTCTCTAACTATTACATTACGTACCACGTCGCGATTTAATAATTAGTTTTTCGACGACGAGGTAAACATAAACGAAGAATTGCTACATTATTAAGTATAACCCAAAACCACTAGTAGGATCATGATGAAATTGATATGGGACCACCTTGGAATCATGACTTATCTTTAAAAAAGAACGATTAAAATCGGTTGGCTATTGCGTGAGTACTCACGTACCAAATATACAAAAAAAAACATAGTCGAACTGAAAACCTCTTCCTTTTCGGGAATCGGTTCAAAAGTTTTTCCATATAAAGGGGGTGGAAGTTTGTATGGAGAATCAGTTAAGCATCAGCTAGACGGTTGTAATCACGCTCCAATCACGCCTTCCACAAAGGTGACCTTGATGGGAACTGTTTGAAACAAATCAAAATTTGGATTAAATTTACGTTCCACACGGATACAAGCTACTGTTTAGCCCCATACTATTCGTCTTTTATTTATAGTAAGATTTAGAAAATTAACAAAAACACATAGTTTTTTTTTACACCAACTATTATAAGCTGTAACTAAGTTCGCCCGTTAAGCTAGTTAGATCGTTAAAGTTATTTATTGAATTGTCTAGATATACATGCGACGATGATATATAAGCAAAGACAGTATTGGCTCCTAATTCTGAGTGGGACAGATGTTGCACCTGTGTACGCTTCCAAGTGAAATATGAGAATAGATTGTACGGGAAAACAATAAACACTAACACAATATGTGATGTTACATACGTATCAAATGTTTGAGGTGACATTATTTCGGATATAAGGCTATATCGTGTTGACTGTCAGGTATGAATAAATTAGCTAATAGGCGACCCGGCGAACTTCGTGCCGTCTGATGTTGACTACTATCTACTATAAGTTTATATGGGATTATTTTTTTATGATATTGGAAGGTAAACAAGCAGACGGATTTCCTGATGGTAAGCAATTCACGCCGCCTAGAGACACCAAAGGTGGTTACGGTGTACTGCTAACCTAAGGCCGGGATGTTAGGTCTCGAAAAAAAGTAAGTTTACCGGCTACCGGAACACGTCATGACGTTATGGCAGCAGGAATAGGTAAGGCGGTGGTGCCAATCTGGACGATTCGCTGTGAAACTCTACCACCTAGTCAGATGTCACGGTATTAGTGACGCTAAGATTTATGCTCGCTTACGAGCTGCCTGGCAGGAAGGCAGATGGTCTATTCTGCAAAGGAGCTCGGACCAACACGAGGAAATTATAACGGGGTATTTTCATAGGTTTCCTCTCTCTTATAAAATTTTCGTTGTGGCTTTTAACAAACAATTTCAATTTCTTAATTGAAGTTATTAGATGAAGTGGGCAACTTATTACCCGTCTTATTTATAAACAAAGACAAAAGTACTCTAAGGCTTAAGTTGACATTATAGTCCTACAACGTTCCACAGACTATAATGTCAGCTTCAATATTAGATTAATAAGACGGACCGTAAGATATTTCTTAGGTATATCTCAATATACGCGTATTTTTTCTGTAGATACATGTTGTTATCATTATCACCTACCTCTAAACTTTTAGATTTATTGGAAATACTATATATTTATTTCAATGTGGTTTCTGAATGGTTTAAATCTGAATGCATTTAGACTTACTTTCAAATTAAACGAGTTATACATTGTCAAGTGTCATGTGTCACTTTAAGTAAACTTCATACGAGTACAAAATTTGGGTTTGCTATGTATCTATGGAAGTTCCGCCTCTTATGACGTAGTATTTATTTACTCTTTGAGCAGTACGAAGTTCGCCAAATATGTTTGTAGTTATAAAAAATCTAATTTATAAGGATTGTTATACAAAACATATCCTCAAGAAGAAGATAAGAGAAGAAGTGCAATGATAATAAGAAAACCACGATACGAGCTTTGAACACGGAATTTCCGCCATAAACTCATGCATGCTATTCACCTACTAGAATCTTAATGAGAGAAAACGATAAAAATGTTCGAATATACTGTATACCAAGTTTGTATTAACTTTAACGACGGCTATAAACTCGGGATACAAAAATGCTTATTCCAGAAGAGCATCCGCAAGCTGAATGCAATAGAGCTTATAGTGATTTTACGAAGTGCTCTTTAGTCGACGTCGGCGTAGGCTTCGTGCTATCTTTGTAACTTATAATTACAGTAATGATGGCTGTGGTCTAGCGGTTCAGATGTTGGAATTGACTGCATGAGGTCCCGGGTGCGAATCCCGGGTCGGGCAACAAAAAGAAAATATGGGTTTTCCGATTTTCTAATATAAAAAAAAATGTTGCTCGGGATTGAATATGTGCCCGGTTGGCGATAGGCTTGCCACCTATCATATTGTGGAACTTAGTGTCTTCGGCCAGTCGTGGGTGCCATGGTTGTGCCTCTACCTACCTCTTCGGGGATATAGGCGTGAACATACTTTAATGATGGCAATCACCTCAGAAGTCTAACGGTCCAGGTGTTGGATTCCAATCCATGAGGTCCCGGGTTCGATCCCCGGGTTGGGAAATGAAGAAAAAATATGGATTTTTAAATTTTCTTATAAAATACAATTGCCCGGAATTAGATATGTGTTCGGTTGGCGACAGGCTTGCCACCTATCATATTATGGGTCTTCGGCTAGTTGTGGGTGCCATGGTTATGCCTCTGCCTACCTCTTCGGGGATTTGGCGTGAAGATAGTAATATGTGACACTATTGGACAACCACTAAAATGGAAAAAAAATACAGATAATATTCACATTTTACTAAGTTCGGTAAGGTTTCGTACCGGGTGAAATTGAATGCGACAATCGGAAAGTGGAAGTTAGTTACACGTTACTTTATAGATGTTCTAGACGGTTGTCAACATTTATTTGCATCCGTCTGGACCGTAGATTTAATCGAAATTTTATGACAACCTTTTAAATTTTAAAACAAAGTTTCTTTCAAGGTTACCTATGTTAGAAGGCGAGCTTACGACCATCTAGAACGGGCTTTATCGTTTTCATGTTTTTTATTCACAATTTCAAGTTCTAAGAACATAGATCAAGAACGAAATTTTCAACAACAAAAATAGAAAAGTTCTACATTTTAGATATCATACCGCTGTACTTTGATTACTTCTTAGGTGGATCCCATAGTAATGCTCCCCAAGTCTGTATCTGATGATGGAATCCCAGAGAAATCGAGGCAAAAATTAAATTGAGCACTCATAGCCACACTCAGAGACATCAATGGACATTTAAGCTATCATTAAGTCACAATATTGTAGCAAAATGTTGATTTAATGTCTGATTAAAATCTATATGACATCTTGTGCAGTTAGACGGCATTATACGGTTTTTTGCGTTTTTACAAAAAAATATTGCAGTTTTACAAAACATATTGCAGTTTGACATTAAAATTGTTGTTCATACAATTTGAATCACCGTTTTGGGCTACATTTAAATGATTATAAAGCAGATAATTTGAACAACAACGATTTGTAAATGAGAGCTCAATTACATATACAATAGTAATAACATGAGTGCAGATATAAAGGATAATAAGACCACACGTTATAACAATTCATTTCACTGTGACGAGAAACAGATTCCCGTTTTCAATTTAAATGGGAACAATCAATAAGCGGGGCTTATCGCATTTTATTCGAACAAGATAAATGTGATGTGTTTTAAATCTGCTAGATATACAAATTGTCCTATTGTTATGCGAGGTAAATGGTAGCAAACTGTGCCTTTGTTTCGAGTTTGTTTCATCTAATTTTTTTCAAATGAAATTTATTACAGGTCTATGTCAAGATGGATTGATTTTCCATCGTTTGTTATTGTTTAAAACGTCTTATTATTTTCAGGGGGCTTCACTCCGCAGTCGATTGAGCCGGTGTACTTTTTTGAATTTTGTTTAACATGCATGAGTCTTTAAGTAATTCGGGTCTAGTCACTCAAGTTATTATGAGCCTTTGCTATCTGTCTTAAGATTTAAGTTAACTTGCGTTTTGAGCACCAGTGCGTCTTCTGTACGTAGTACTACTTATTTTTTAACTTTGCGTTGTTTTGTTTTTAGTTTTAGATTGAGAATCTTGTATCTATTCCTGGGCTCCCTTAAACAATATAGGCTAAACAGACGACGATTCGCCTGAACTGGGTTATAGTGCATAGTCCTCTTGCCTTAGCTTTGATATTCTCTATATTAGAGTTTCGAATTAAAGGGTAGAGGTGTTGGAGGTTGGAGGTGTGTAAGTCACATCCTAGTCTCTTGTTGTAAATAAGTTTTTATCATCTTTATTGTCATAACTACAATTTGCATGACAATGAATAAACGATTTTTAAAATTATTTATTTCTATGGATAAAATGTCAATTGATCTAGCACCAAACTAAACCGATTGTATACTTGTGTATTGGGTGTTAGTTAAAGACATTAATACTCGTACATAAAAATACATATGGTCTAAGATTCAAACCTGCATCGAACGTCAACGAGATGTTTAATTCTAGTATGAAATATAATTTGTAATAAATTTAGAAATTGAAAAAAGAAAAAACATACTGGGCAGCATATTTTTAATAAAAAAAATTAATGTTCATTATATTTTGTTACAATAAGATAACAAGAAAAATGTATCCAGACTTAAAGTATAAGCCGTATAGAATTAAAAAAAAATAAAAGAAGGCAGACGTTGTTACACTGAACGAGCTCAGTAGATTTGCCGGATATATACTGGTGCCTATGTCGATGCCAGTTACTTTTACTTGATTGAACTTTTGAAAAAAATTATATCAACTTAGGTGACATCTAATTGCAAACACATTGATACAAGATTGTCTGCAAAAAAAAATCGAAACAAAAAAATAAAAAAAAGAATTAAAAATATTCTGTCCAAATAAGCTGATGCTTGGTGAAGGTTATTATTGGTCCAGATCTTCTACTAATATGAGTATAAAAACCCAGAAATGCAATCAATTAAGTTTATCACACAAATGACTGATCCTGTCATAAAATCAAACTCGATACAAATGTTCCGTGGCATTAAAATGCATTCAAACCCCTCACCCGACTATGCAATAAAAACAACACAAAAATATACAAAAAGACATAAAAAACATTCATCTATAATCGCGTATATCATTTATTTTCAATTCTCTTCCAATTGTGAAAAGCTATTTGTTAAAAGATCTAGATCGGTTGTAGTAAATATGGATTGGTTTCATACCCCGTAGCCCCGTTACAAGTTATGCCCTTTCAATTGCTTACAAGTAATTTCATTCGATTTTTGAAACTGACGCACCCTTATTATAGGGGGAGTGAATACATTACTCAAACCGCACATTTAGTTGCAATATTAAGGGTTTTGATATTTTTATGGGTAATTTAAATGCAGTCAAACTGCTGAAAACTGACTTCAATTTCAATATTTTTGAAGTATAAAATAATTTAACAGTAATTGTTCAATAATTTAAGCGCAATCAAAATCCAAAAACCCGACTTCACTTTCCTACGTCGCGATAGGCAATAGCTAATACACTAGTACTATTTAAATTATGCGCTTCGGCTTTACACTTTTTACTCTCTTTACACTTTATACTTTTATTTTTAAATTGGCTGTCCTAATCTAAATATAAGCGAAATGATAAATTACGTGTAGTAACAACTCTATATAGATATCTATAAATTACATTCGGATTTCCGAAGGTTAACTAATATAGACGAAGCGTATAATTTAAATGTACTTCTGTAATTAAAGTGATAGATTTTATATTTCTAATAATCTACATTTTACTTTAATTACTAGCTATTGCCCGCGACTTCAATCACACAATGAAGTAACTTTTTGTGATTAGCGATAAAGTAAAATTATCTTTTAGGTTGATCTGGACTATAAGCTGCTACTTTTACACGAAATTTGTTAAAAATCCGTTTCTGAGTAAAAAGAGAGCAGACAAACAGGCACAACTTTAAATAACTCTCGCTTTGGGTTCTGTATGCTATATTCAATACGTGCAGTACGAGATAATTATCTATCTTTTACTTTAATTACTAGCTATAGCTCGCGACTTCAATTACATATTAAAGTGACTTTTCAAGGTAAGTGATGAAATAAAAATTATCTTAAACGTTGACCTTTGCTATAAGCTACTACTATTACTCAAAAATTGGTGAAAATCGTTTTAGAGGAAAAATTGAGCAGACAAAATGACAAAACTTTTAATAACCCTCGCTTTGGGTTCTGTATGCTGTATTTAATATATGCAGTCGCGTGTATGGAAACGGACTTTTCTAACCAAGCACACCTTGAAGATTTATGTCCAAATAAGAGACGCTTACTAGTTATTTACTCGTATATTACTGGATTACTGCAATAGAGCGTTTAGTTAGAATATTTCTCATAATCAATTAAATGAGTTCCGTATGTTTTCTAGCCTCCGTTAGCCGTTGCTTATAGTTTCACAAATGCTTCGAATTAGGTATCTGCTACTAGCCATCATTGGTAAATATATTACCGACAGCTGTTTTGGTGTTACGATTTGTAAAATAAAACTAACGTCCGAAAACAAAGCCACTTTTTTTGGAAAATTTGGCAACACCTTGTTAAATGTTGATAACATCTTGGTCATATTTTTCTTTACAGCATAACGTCAGCGCTTTTTGTGTTCAGTTTTAGATGGTTAGGTTGCCGGAAAATAGATTATACAAAAGATTTAAGATCACAACCTCGGTTTGGCAAAGAATCGCCAACAATTTTGGCGTCTGTAAGCGATTTATATTTGTTCTAAGGAAATCCTTAATTCTAAATGAATTCGAAACAGGAGGAGGGTTTATGATCGATTCTTTTTTTTTGTATGTTGCTCTATTTCTCCTTCATTTGAACGTCATGAAACGATTTTAGTTTATTGTTTATTTTAAAGAACGTACCCGAAGCGGTCCCATTGCCAATTAGTGTAGGTCCAAAAAAATATTAAATTTTCGAATTCCCGCTAAAAAAATGTATTTGTATTAAGGCGTGACAAAACAGGCAAAGTAGTGCGGTATGAATGAATTGGACTTACCGGAATCCAAAACTCCTAAATGTATCCAGCTCAACACAACACACACCACTAAACTATTTTATTAGCACCAACAATACACACACTACTAAAAACCTCAACGTACGTTTCGCTTCGTAACCGAAGCATCATCGGGAGAATTCGACTGCACTCCACGAAGGTCGAGCAGATACTATACAGAATTAGTCTAGGCCTGAAGATAGAAATATAGGCAAATCGAGGAAAATAGGAAGTAGGCATCCAGTTTTTACCTATTTCGATGGCGTAATTATTGAAATCGAAACCGGTTTTTTTTCAGTTTTGCTGCGCTTACATTATTCTGTTAGCCATTTTACACATTATATAGTATTAACATAACTATTTTAATGTATTCAATTTCCAGACTTGCCATAAATGGCAATTTAATCTCCCCAAAGGAAATCTCCCTAAATGAATAAATCGCCTAATATCGGTGTTATGACAGGGTTCTGCATAAAAAGCCTCAGGCAAGTATCAACACAGCCACAATAGTTTCCCCACAAAGGTAATATATTTTCAATTTGCGACAACTCCGACCGATGTTATTGACTTTAAATGTAATTTGTACAATTTATGTACCTAGAAATGAGTTACCATGTTTTGTAAAAGTACACAATGTTGTCATTGTTACATGTGTTCAGGTTCGATTTCTGAACGAAGCGGTCAATTGCTACGATATCTATTTATGTAATTAATAACTGCTAATATTAAATTTTATGAATTGATGAATCAATACCTTTCGTTTTGACTTTAAATTACATACATATTTTTATAGCTGTATATAGTCCTTTATCATCTAGTTATAAATGACTCCACTGCTTCAGTAATCCAGTACAAATTACTAGAATACTATTGGGTTCATCATATCATTACCAAAAAACAGGAACTTAAAAAGAAACGATAATTTAAATAAATATAAATAAATAACCCAAGGCAAGTCACACAAATTGAATCTAACCCCAAAGTTAGCAAATTATATGCTTATGTTATGGGTGTTACTCAACGATTCTTATACGTATAAATACTTAAATACATACCAGAATAAATTTAATGAACATCCAGACCCGGAAATGCAGACATTTAAATGTTCAATGTTCATATAAATGATGACCCCGTCGGGAATCGAACGAATTTGTAGTTGGGCATGTACGCTAGCCACTCGCCCAATAAGGCGGTATTATAAGTGTAAAAAAGTAAGGGAAAATAACTCGTAATGTGGCAAAGTGAGGGGTTAAAACGTGAAATTAAATGAAAATCAAAAGCAGAGAAGGTAAGAGGTAAACAGGGCATGTCAAATTTATTGCGGCCTGCAACGAATATGTAAATAATATAGACAATGGAGAGCACTGATTCCATGATGATGGGAATAGGTAATGTGGTGTTACCTATTTCAGCGAGCTGTTGCATAGCTCTATAATGTCTAGTTATGACTGATTGCTTTGTGGAATAATACTGTATAAGTCACTAGTTTACTACCAGTAAGCGATGGGGTCATCACATCCCTAACAAACATCTAGATTGCCTTTAAAGTAAAGTTCAATTTGAATAAATGTAATAGTTGTAGTAGTGAAAAAAATTAAGGAAAAAATAATTCGTAAAGTGGCAAAGTGAAGGGTCAAAGTGAGTGCCG
>NJDC01008740.1:36901-52001 GCA_002245475.1 Calephelis virginiensis
GATTGGTACCACCGCCTTACCTATTCCTGCCACCATAACGTCATGACGCGTTCCAGTTTGGAGAGTAAGGTAGCCGGTAAACTTACTTTTGCTCGAGGCCTAGCATACCGGCCTCAGATTGGCAACGCACCATTACCACCTTTGGTGTCTCTAGGCGGCGTGAATTTCTTACCATCAGGAAATCCGTCTGCTTGTTTGCCTTCCAATATCATAAAAAAAATATTGAAATTACATTTTACATGAATGCATGCTTGCGTGCTAGTGAGTATATATTATGTGTGTGCGATTATGTGCGTGTGTGCACGTATGTGACGCACATTATATTTAAGAAATTATTTGTTATTAAACAATAATTAGCAATAACATTACGGGGGCAGGAATAGAGTATTAGCAGTAGTATCATCCCATATATCCGAAGTGGGAGGCAGATGTACTACTAGTGTACCAACTACTAGCCAAAGATATTTAGTGCTACAATATGATAGCAAGCCTATCGGAATTATTTTTATTAAAAAATCGAAAATATACATTTTCTATGTTTTTGTTGCCCGACCCAGGGATCAAACTCGGGACCTCAAGAAGTCAAGTCCGACGCCGGACCGCTAGACCACAGAGGCGATTTAGTAATGGGTATTGATACGGAAAAGTGGTAGCAGGGCTCTACAACCTAGTTTGTACATTATTGCAATCTATATATCTATGTAAGAAATGCTCGGTGTCTCACAACTTTGTTCGCTTGAAAATTTCAGAATAGAAAAATTGTACTCGTCTTAAGTTTTCATTTGAAATCGCTCCCCGTGAAATTTGTTACGTAGCTGTTATGGAATCACGATATGTGCTGATATGTATATATTTTTAATAATTGAAGAAACTGAAACAAAAGTAAACGTTT
Source organism: Calephelis virginiensis (assembly GCA_002245475.1). Classification (NCBI taxonomy): domain Eukaryota; kingdom Metazoa; phylum Arthropoda; class Insecta; order Lepidoptera; family Riodinidae; genus Calephelis; species Calephelis virginiensis. The sequence continues at coordinate 37,794 of NJDC01008740.1, forward strand.
TTATTAAAATAAAGGGAACCAAATAGCAAGCACGCAAAATGTGTTTTTCCAATCTTATTATTATTATAAATGTTAAAGTTTGTCTGTTTGTTTGTTTGTTATTCCTTTACGAAAAAACTGCTGAACCGATTTTCATGTAATTTGGTACACACATTGAGAGTAACTTGGATTAACTTATAGGATAGTTTTTATCCCGAAATAATGTTCCTGTGGACCACGCGGGCAACGCCGCGGGCAACAGCTAGTCTGCACATATTTAAAAGAAAGTCGTGTTACTTTACACTATTTATAGCTCAAGAACGGCTGAACCGATTTGTCTGAATATTAGAGGGAAGAGCTTCAAGCATGAGAGGGACACAGGATACTTTTATTCCGTTCGACTGCGAGGAAACTAAGTAAAACAACATTTTGATTTTACCCATACAAACTGAACGGGTGGAACGAAGTTCGCCGGAACAGCTAGTATTTTATATATTTATAATTATACAACACACCGTTTCGCATATTTTTGTCGCCAAAGAGTCAGTGCTTTTCCTTGTAGTATTCCACGTGACCTAAGAAAGATTTGTATTGCCTTTAAGGTATGTTTGTCTCTTATTACCCTTTGAGTATAAAATATTAAGAAAGCTCCAAATTCTTGTCGACTAAGAGTCAGTGCTCTTCATTGTAGTGTTCCACGTGGCCTTAGAAAGATTTAAATTGTCTTTAAGGTATGTTTGTTTCTTATTATTCTTAACTTTGAGTATAAAACACTAAGAAATCTCTACGTGAAGTTTTAAAACAAATACTATTCCCAGCTTCGTAAATACTGTTTACGAGAACTGTTGCGTCTGGCAAAGGGCCAATACTTAGGTTAATTTTATGTTCTACTCTGTAATAGCACCCGCTGTCGAGTGCCAGGATATCGCTTCTCGAGATAAACGGTCCCTAATTATTTCACCAATCGCAACTCTGGTAATAAATTTCAGTTATCTAAATGGGTACGAAATATTAAGATTTCGGTCACTAATTATATTCTGGTCGCTTAAGCTAATTCAACTGTCGTAATTAAATAATTTTCAATTCTAAAGTAACCATTTTTAGGCTTATAAATTAAACAGACATGTGTTTTTATGAGGGTTTTAGCTAACCCAAATGTGATATTTGTGATAATTCAATTATCACTTAATCGGATTAAGTAGGTCATAATATTAATATCAAAATAAGTAATTAGGTACATTTACAACACATCGTGCTCAAAAAAACATTCTTCTACCAGAAAGATTTAAAATTGGCATATCAAAAGTTGAACGATAAAGTTTAGAATGGATGAATGGGGTTAAAAATGTCTTCACCGACAAGATGAATGCCCATAAATATAAGAAGATTCAAATTGCATATGTATCAAAGTAATAATAATCATAAATTTGATTTTTTTAGTAATCCCCTACCAAACCTATCCATAATGTACCTAAAAACCGTTTCGATCGAGATAAAAATACACATCGAAATCACTCCATTCGTTTAGGAGTTATGATGCCACAGATTCACATACAGAGACACGTCATACTTATAACACTGCTCTTTTTCTGTCTTTTATAAACATAACAAGATAAATGTATGTCAAATAAACATTTTAAACAAATGACAATAACCGTTTGAGATGTCACAGATGTGCATTTCTATGTTAAAGAACTTAACTTAAATATTTGGCAACTCCAGGATATTAACAATAACTAATTAGAAAGTAACAAAAAATATACAAATTTCAAGTAAGTTTGAGTAAATTTAAAAAAAATTAAATTGTTTTACCAAATAGCACTGATTAAAAAAACCCAAGTTGCACATTAGTGATATCTATTCTAACTCTAAAAACGAGCTCACAATTTAAATACTTATTTCAATAGTTTCGTGTCGCTTACATTACTGCCCATGCACATTTTGCACATCTACTTTTGAGTGCCAGTTTTGTTCAAGGCTGTGCATCTTGGGTTTTTTAGATCAATGCCAAGTAAGCTTTAATTTTGATTCAATAAACAATACGTTTAGATTGTTTTTTATCGTTCATGTAACCACCATAATATGCCAAGTGAAACTTTGCTAGTTACAGCTTATGTAATATGAAACTATAAGATACTTACATATAAAACCCAGTCTTTAGGGCTATGTGCATTGGTTCCACAAACGTAGAGCCTGGAGCCGTCGCCCATAGGTTGAATGACTCGAACATGATTTCGACAATCGAAATGCTGAAACAAAAAGTGATTAATATGAGTTTGTATTAGAACTAACATTGGTATCAATTTTACGATATATATAATGAAATAACAGACGAATATCTTGGTAATAACTGATCTCCCCGTTGTAGTGTCGGGCTTATGTAAAGAATATACTCTTAGGCTATCGGCCTACCTGGAAACAATAGACAAATAAAAGACGAGTAAAAGTAAACGTATGACTATGTGAGAGTATATTTTTTGGTTCAATGAAGGTTTTCGTAGATCAATACGTATTTCTGCCACCATAACATCATACCACGCTATGGTCGTCATCCTATTCGGAGTACCTTACAATGTGACTTTGATCAAGTCCCACTACCATCTTATTCTTCTTCGTATAGCCGGAAAATTCATCTACTTGTTTGCCTTCGGATACTACGCGACTTAAAGGTATTAGTCATGGTTCAAGGGCTGTCATTTCATAGTTTTCTGTCAAAATAATTGAGTTTCAAAGCAGTGTGCCTTAAATATAGATTTGATATTTAGGCCTTAAACAAAAAAGGCCTTAGTTTTAGCCCTGATGATGCTGTATAAGCGAAACCGGTAGGCTACTAATTACAAAGTAATAAATTATAAGTGATAAGTAAAACAGTACAAGTGTTTCTTTCTTTAAAAATATGAAAATTTGGAAGTTTTACCAAGTGCCGTCGATGGAAAATATCAAATACCTTAAACAAAATTTTAAAAAGCGACCAACCGTTTATCGATCGTATTTTAGAATAATAGGGATCCTTTTAACTACTTTGAAAGTGTCTCTAGTATAAACTATATATTAAGTTTAGAAAAATCATATATTATTTTTGAAGACATGTCCATGGATACTCAGCTAAGGGGTTTGTGATTGTATTTAAATTATGGGGGTTATGATTATATTTTTTTCTAATTTTGTGTAAAAATCTTAACGTAGTTCAAAGATAGATCACGAAAAAAAGTTAAAAGTCATTTATTTGTCCATGCAACCTGCTAAGACTTGCAAATAGCATTCTGTCAAAATCGAAGCAATTACGTGTGGTATTCTAGGTATAAATTTGAAAGGGGATTTGGTATGTCTATTAACTTAATTAGTTAACAGACTCCTAAACCATAACCCGTTTAGTTGAAGGGCCATTGAAGCATAATGTTTAAATCACAATCAAGGCTAATTACGGAGGTTAATACACACAAATCAAATATGCCGCCAGATAATTGGTTACAAACTGGTCTGTTAGGGATTTGTTCTGATCAGGAACGATATATTTTAAGGCATAACACAGTTATCCAGTATACCTTCGGGGATATGGGCGTGAAGATACTTTAAATATTCTCGTGCTCTTTAAGGTGCAATTAGAATTACAGCTATTGTTGGAATACATAAGCTTTGCTCATACCATATCTCTATCCGTAATTGATTATCCATGTTTGGTCAAAATTTATGTTTGCGGTGGAAAAAGATAAGACGTATTACCACAGAATAAGTAATCCTCGAATCTGGGACTTCATGAGGTCCCGGGTTCGTTCTCCTGGATCAGGCAACGACAGGAAATTGCGTTTTTTTTCAGTTTTATAATAAAAACAACGTTGTCTAGTACTGAATATGTGCCTGGTTGGCGATAGGCTTGCCAACTATCATATAAATTGGCTAATAGTGGGTGCCCTGGATGTATCTCTGCCTCCTTATTCTGGGATATAGGCATAAAGATACTTTGTTTTAAGTAATAGTACTAACCTAGTACTAACTAGTGATATACTTAGCATTACAAGACTTTAAGAACAAAAACATTATAGATATTTGTTAACAGTACATAGAGCTATTACGACCTGGTTCTAAGTTTCGATCGTCTTGTTAGTTGAGGGGCTTATAAACACGTCTAACGCCACAGACCAATTGCGAGGCTCGGGTTCGATTCTCAACGGGCGGCAGGCATTTGTATGATGAACATCTACATGTGTGACTCTATGGTGTCTAAAAGCAACTGTTGTCCCTTATCATCAGAGATGTTTGTTCGCAATTTCATCACATAAAAATACGTACAAAGGATATTGAAGTGCACCAGGAACTATTGAAAATAATTTGGCGAAGTGTGGGTGTGCTGGCGAACCGTGATTATGTAAATTTGCCTCAACATAAATATTGAACGAGACATTAATATGCGAGAGGAATATGCGTTGCTCGTTTTAGTGAATATTACGTTGCTTTAAATGAACGATTGCACCACATTTATGTTTATTAGCTTTCATCTTTACACAAATTCGTACATATGAAATATTAGCAATTCCAGCTTTTTGGGGAGCCTTTCAGCAGTTTGATTGGTGATTTTAAATTACGCATTTTAAATAATTTCAGTCAGTGATATATGAAAAACTTACGTAGTTATATCACAATAATTAATGATACAATTTGGAATAACACATTTAATTATTTATACAGGATACCTACGATATATTTTTATTTTATTTGTCGATATTTTGGCATAGTAGCATAGTCCGTGGTCAAGATTGGACTGCTGCAGGGAGCTAATTTGAACTAACTATATAGTGTTTGTGGCATAAGATTGTTCGCTATCTAGAGCACTACCAAGAATAGACATGAAACAATAAAGAAACTACTAAAATTAAGCAGGCAATATCTAAAGAAAGTGGAAAATATCTTAAGAAGTCCTTGCTCATTGAACAGGCATCTCCACAAGTCTGGTATCACAGACAGACGGAGAAAGAAGAAACGCCACATCATGTTCTACTTAAGTGCAAAGCTCTGCAAATAGAACAGGCTCAGCTCATGCGAAGTTCGGAAACTGTGCGAGAAACCACATGTAACTTGCAGGGACTACTGGCTTTCTGAAGAGAGCTGAGATGGCTGGAATAGCCCGCAAAATGGCTTAAAATTATAGCTTAGTACGATGGATTGCCCGCAAATCAGTACATAGCTCTCCTGATGGTCAAAGATGACCGTTGCCAATAGACACCATGGAAGATGCGTGGCATTCTTGTAGGGGTGCTAAGCCTGTTGTGCATGTCTCACCGCCGCCTTTCCTATTTCTGACTCCATAACGTCATGACGGTATCCGGTTTGGAGGTTAAGGTAGCCGGTAAACTTGCTTTTGCTCGAGGCCTAACATCCCGGCCTCAGGTTGGCATCGCACCATTACCACCTTTGGTGTCTCTAGGCGGCGTGAATTTCTTACCATCAGGAAATCCGTCTGCTTGTTTGCCTTACAACAGCTAGTTATTTATAACTGTTATGCTAACTTGTTATCCAGGGCTTTATATTAACTAATTATGTATTAAATATATTTGGTATAGCTCTAAGGTTGACAACTGCTCAATACTCCTTTGAACTTCATGTAATTTTTGAATGATGTCCAGATTTCCGAAAGAAACAAACTTTCCCCACAAAAAAAGAATTTAAAATAATATTAAACAATGTGTAAGGGATGTGAGATTATTTTATTTCTTATGCCTCCTAGGATTAAAATTATTTGAATCTTTCAAATCGAACGCCAACCTTTGATTACACAAAAATAAAGTAAAGTGAAGTAAACACACAAAAATAAGTCACGAATTTTATAAATAGAACCCCAAAAAATGTAATGGACGATGAAGATTACATGTATAAAAAATAATATGATTAATACAAATCTATTCTACAGTCAGTTATAACCAGTAGGTTATACTTACGAAAAAATTGAAGTATGAAAATAGAAATGAATCATTTTTTCTCTTGGTCATCGCATTACACGTGAACAGATACACCAATTTTACTAATTATTTTTTGTTAAGTTTCCTGTCGTCTTATAAAAAGAAAATTGGAAGATTGGAGGTGGAATATTTTAATAATTTCTTATACAAACTATCAATTGCTATTAGCTCGGTCGTTCGGCTAGTAATATATGTATACATTTTCCTTAAAAAATCACACGAAGTAAGCAAATTATAGTAGTACTATTTAAATAATGCGCTTCGGCTTTATTAGTCAGGATTCAGAAATCCGAATGTCTTTTAAAGATGTCTATATATAGAGTCGCTTAAATTTAGATTAGGTCAGCCAATTTAAAAATAAAAGTATAAAGTTTAAGAAGAGTAAAAAGTGTAAAGTCGAAGCACATAATTTAAATAGTAGTACTATAGTACTATGCATCCTTGTGTTATCGGAGTATTAACGATACTAATACATAGAAATAAATAATTTAATAAACACCCAGACCTGAAGATACAGAACATATCATTACACAAAAACGCCTGCTGCCTTCAGGAATCGATCCCAAGCCCCGCGGATAGTCGATAGGGTTAGACGTGAACGCTAACCGCTCGGCGAGCGAGGCAGTCAAGGCACACAGAGGAAATAACCAAACTAACGGCCGCTCAGTAGAATAAATTAACATATTTTAATTAATCAAAATTTTGTATGGAAAATATCGAAATAAAATCTAATTAAAAGATAGTTAACGTCTCTGAGTGCGTAATAAGTTAAAAGTTGCAATTGTGCAACGAATTCAGCATTGTATTGCGATATTTTCAAAAGCAATACACTCTCTGGTATGTTTATACATCGGGCCGCGGTTACTGCGGTCCGACGAGAGATTGAAACTAATTTTCTCTACGTCACGAGAGCGGTCCAAGCTCGACTATTGTGCGGATATTCTGACAGATTTTGAATTTTACGAAATACACGTTGAAAAGGAAATATCACAAATGCTTTTTGTCTCTGGAAGGACTGTCCTTATTTAGAGTGTTGGTATATTGATTAATGTGCAGTACCTGGTATTCGGTATTTTCGGTATTTTTTATTTTTGCTAAATCTTGCGTTTGAAAATTATGTTTGTATACCAATTACGTTTCATACTGTTTAAGTATGAATAGTATTTTTTTAAAATAAAAAAAATATAAACTGGGTATTTATTTAAAAAAATAAATTAAATAAAGAGGAAAACCATTCTAAACTAGAGACATCTGCATTCAAACCAGAGTTTATTAGTTTCGGGCTCAGTCGTTTTTCTACTTAAGGTGTTATAACTTTGTGAAAGATTGCTAAATTTACGTTCGTATTCTAATTCGTATTTACCTTGTTGGTTGCGGAGTTAGCTTAGGTACACTCCTAAAAATTAAATACACCGATCAACCGCGAAGCTCGGGTTCGAGTCCCGATGAGGGCAGGAATTTGTGTGATGTATATAGATGTCTGAATTTTTTTTTTGCATTTATACTGGTATCTATTAAAGTATTTATATAAGCATCGTTGAATAACGCCCATAAATACAAGTATATAAAATGCTTACTTAGCGGTTAGATTTGTTTCTTAAATAATTATTAAATAGCACTGACATTTAATTTTATGATTATTTTAGCATATCTTTAGGTACGGCTTCAAATCATACTCATAGAAAATCGCTTGAAGTTTTTTATTTTTTGAAAAATAAAAAACTTTATTATTTATTATTCAATATTTTATTATTGAATTTTATTCATATTTTATTTTTTATCCTTTTAAGACAAAATATCGGCATAGTGCTTCTGAATCTAATACTTTTACGAAAGTCTTGTTTGTTTGTCACAAATATATTTAAGTGATTCAGTATTGTTCCACTGGTATCCTCTACTACCAATTAGGATATGAAAGTACTTAAGGTGCAACCTAAAAATGATAGATCTGCTATCTTAGAAGGTACACTTTTCAGATTATACATAACATATTAACAATAGTATTTTTCTAAAAACAAACTTTAGGGGCTTTACAGTTAACAAAATGGTTTACTTTTATTTAATTTCAGAAGAATAATGTTTAGTTATTCAATTACTATAAGAATATCACCATTTTACATTTATTTTTCATGTGATAACGGATAAGGTAGCGAAAAAGCACACAGCTTTCTTAAGATTGTCACTTTTACCGGTACTTTTACATACTCATCACATACTTGTATATTAGGGCCTGTTAGCCCAGAAGAGAGAGAGATGATGATTTTTATTTTTCATATGAGCCAATAAAAATACAGGTCTTCTAATGGAATAGACACCCGTGGGCCATAGAGGCCATAGATACTAGAGGTATGTCGTTATCCTGTGGCCAAGATGTTAGACTAATTATCCAAGTCTATCGGCTATCTTATCTTCAGATCGGGACATGATACTGTCATTATCTCTAGGCAAGTTGCTACACCTACCACCAGTTGTCGTGTTTGTGATTATTCAAGCTATGCTCACCACTTGGAAGCTGCCTGATAGAGAGGCAGTTAGTCTGTTCTACTCAGAGGACCCGGAACAACATTCCCGTGTTGGTCCGGGCTTCTTTGCAGAATAAACCGTCACTAACACCGTGACATCTGACTAGGTGGTAGAGTTTCGCAGCGACTCACCAGGATTGGTACCACCGCCTTACCTATTCCTGACATCATAACGTCATGACGTGTTCCGGTTTGGAGGGTAAGGTAGCCGGTAAACTTACTTTTGTTCGAGGCCTAACATCCCGGCCTCAGGTTGGCAATGCACCATTACCACCTTTGGTGTCTCTAGGCGGCGTGAATAACTTACCATCAGGAAATCCGTCTCCTTGTTTGCCTTCCAATATCATAAAAAAAACAACACGGAGAAATGACGATATGAAGTGTTTTTAAGGGATGCCCCTTAACAAGAACAAAGGTAAGGAAATAAAGGAACGCGCATATAGGCTTGCGCAAATGAGAAAATAAAAGATCTTTGTTTTCACATAAAAACTTGTGCCACAGTTTACTTGATTCAGCCTCCGGGCAACTTCGCGAGATTGTTCTAAAGTAATTATCGGATTAATATACTTGGAACGTTTAGCCGTTGTACTGACGTGAACAGAAAACTGTTTTGTGCTCAGAAACAATCAGAATTAAGCAGGAGAACAATCAGGCCCACGTCTAAGTTTCTTTTAACGGCACTTAGCGAAGCTTCGCATAACTCCGAACTAATGCCTGCGATTGGTTCATTTCGTTAATTATTCGCCACTTTGTAAGTAGATTTATGACTGGATTAGTTTTTTTAACTAAGATCTCAAGAGATTTTTCAGGGCTTGCTTGTTAAGGTCGAATAGAGATAAAGTTTTATTACTTTTTTACGTTCGAAAATTGAATTCCAAGTTTTTGTCTTGAAAGCAAATTATATACTTGCGTTAGGGGTGTTAGTCAACGATTCTAATTTATAAAAAATACTTAAATAAATACCTAAATAAATTTAATTAACACCCAGACCCGGAAATGCAGACATCTAAATGTTTGTCACACAAATGTCTGCCCCCGTCGGGAATCGAACCCGAGCCTTGCGGTTGATCGGTGTAGTTAGGCGTGTACGATAGCCACTCGACCAACGAGGCGGTCTATATATATTTTTAGTAGCACTTGCACTTTCGTACAGTACTTTACAGTATCTTCATGCCTACATCCCCGAAGAGGTATGCAGAAGCACAACAGCGCACCCACGACGTGTCCAAGCAAAACCTGAATTTCTTACCATCAAGATATCTGTTTGCTTGTTTGCCTTATATTATCATAAAAAAACCCACTTTAGAACCAGTATCCAGATCATGAAATGGCAAGAACCAATTTCCATTTTAAAATTCAATATCATAAAAAATTCCAAATCCGTACAGTTGTTTTGGCGTGAAAGCATGTTAGACAAAAAGATCTTCACAGTTGTAATAATATTACGGATTATTTATTACCTACCCAAAATAGTTAAAATTCAGCTTCATTTTAATGTAACCGTTTCATTTTATGATTTCCTTTCGATAGCAACATAAAGGCCTTAAAATAAGAAAACGAATGCCGATCCAGTGGTCGCCTTTCTGAATTCTGCCGACGGCGTTTTTCCAGCCTTTTCCTTGTAACGACATCGTGTTTAGAGAAAGGAAAACTTCTCTACACCAAGAAACTTTGATTATAGCTTTCGAGTAGCCGTTCATTCTGCGATCACAGTAATACGTCGGAGATATTTCTTTTTTACGACCAATTTTAATTCTAATAAAAGAAAATTTACTTTTCCATGTTGAAAGTTTTGTCGAAGTTTGGAGGACCTATTTTTCGCACAATTTTGCGGTATCGTCCTTTTTAATGTTCAAACATTTTTACAGAGAGACTTTTGCTTTTGGATTTATTGTATTTGAGAACTAATATTTTTGGTGTTTAAAAGAATTGTTTCCTATTTGGGATAAAATTACAAATTAGCAAAATTTTAAGAAACCCCAACCAAGTAATGTCAAAATGTTATTATTCTATAGATTAAGATGTAAGGCGAAAATTGTAAAATTTTTATTTCGCTGATGTTACAAAATAACGTTAGGAAATTTTACTTTTTCGAATATATTCATAATATTCTAAATTGACCGCCTTGTTGGTCCAGGGGTTAGCGTGCACAAATAACATCTCCGATCAACCCCAAAACTCGAGTTCGATTCCTAATGGGGCCAGACATTTGCGTAATTATTATCTAGATGTCTGCATTTCTAGGTATGGCCGTATTTATTAAATTTATTCTGGTATTTGTAAAATAGTATCGTATACTAACTCACGCAATACAAGTATAATTAGCTTTATTTGGAATTAGAGTCAATTTGTGTAATTTGTATAAAATTATTTATTTATTTACTATTATACATAAAACTAAAAAATAAGGATGGTTTTCGCTAATTCTTTTTTGTTGTGTTTATTATTGAACGTTTCTATGAAAGAAAAAAAAAACAAGCTAAGCGAAACGTCAGAAAATTTAAAAACCTTACCTCAAATATCAATTTTACATATTATCTGTCAGTAGATTGGAATTCAACATTCATAATAAATATCTGTAAATACTAGTAAATACTAGCCGACCCACCCGGTTGACTAGTATTTTACTGTATTTTTGACCCCCGGTGGAACAAGAGAGGAGTTATAATTTTGACATGTTTGTGTGTCTGTTTGTTACACAATAACTTTTGTCGGATGAACCAATGAAAGCTGAGGTTATCGAGATGATTATTAGCTACTTTACAAGTAGGTTTTGTCGAGGGTATTAACACATTTTATTACTATTCTTTAATTTTTTCTGTTGTTATTGCTTATATCTATTCGATTTCACAGAAACTATAGAAGGCAATAAGGCGATTAATTACAATAAAACAAAAATATTGATAAATATGTTTTTTTTATAATACTTAAGTACGTATATAATGAATTCAAACAAATATCAACAACAGACAGTATAAATTCCATCAAACAACATTAAACTTAATTTTCCTATTACCATTTATATTTCAGTTCCAAACAAAATAAGCCCTACATCCTGAAACGGTCGTTGTATCAATTACAAACGCAGCAGGACCCCTAAATAGAGGAAACCACTCGTCTGTAAAAATCGCTCGCGTCTGAGCCATTATCGAATTAGTGCGGTGTGGGTAGACCTTCGGATCTTGGAGACGGGGTAGCAAAATAAAACAAATATTGCTTTTACGCTGTGATTATAAATCAAAATTAACGGCCTTAATATAGCGTATGAACGTGGCTTTAAGCTTACTGCTATGAAATATGCCCGCCCGCCGTTCAGTTAAAAATGGGATTAACGGTTGATGGAAATAGTGCTACTTGTGTGTGATTTACCACTGGATAATGAAACATCGGTTTAATGAAGTCATTATTGTTTTATAAAAGAACACGATTGTGAGTTTTGGAAATAGTTTACGTTAAGATTTCTATAGATTTAAAAAAAAGAAAAAAATTCGCCCCAGACATGATTTGAACATGTAACCTTTCGTCTCAAGCCGACGAATGCTCTAACATTTGAGCTACTGAGGATTGAAGTCCGGTGGCGAAATTTTTAATTCCTTTCTGTTCTGCGTACCTAATAAATGAGTTCATCTTAACGGATGAAATTCACATTTTTAGTGGCCATAACTTCCGTTTCTCTCAAGGTATTTTTATTTTAGCACTTGCCCTGTGCTTGGGTTAAATTTCTTTCTTTAAAATTTATAGAAACTTAACCCAAGCACAGGGCAAGTGCTGAAATAAAATTACGTTAAGATGTTTACCATTCTATTTTGATATTCTTTTAAAAGTACTCTTTAAGATGTATACCATATTTTAGTAATGGTTAGTATATAATATAATAGTTAGTAATTCTTATAGTAGAAGCTCCGAATCTACATCGGCCTACATCTAGCTGATAATATAGTGAAACATATTTGAAAATAACTTAAGTGTATTAGAAATCAAATTAAAATGGGTTGCCTAATAAATCCTGGTTATAATGTTTTTAATTATTTTTTTGAAAAATATTTTTCATTACATCGATTTTTTGCAGACAACACTTTATCAACGTGTTTACAATAAAACTCAGTATATTTTGATATATATTTTTTCTTTTATTCAATCCCGTGAAAGTAAATGGCATCGACATATCTGTTTATATACAGCAACCCAGATAAATAACAGGCAATCCAATTTCGGCACATTTACGTCTTATAATTTAAATTAGGATAAATTTTTCTTTTTATCTTAATATTACCGAAGTTAAGAAAAAACAATTGTTAAAAAAATAAAATAATGTTCTGTCCAGCGTTGTTTTAGGCAACCCACTTTTTGGATATTTTCTGATATATTCAATTTCCTATAAAATAGATTTCATCCTACTACCAGCTCGTGGTAGGTCGACCTAGGTTCGGATCTTAGACCATTATGGTGATTGAGAAATTAAACATTTATTTTTCTTTAAATTAAATATTTTTTTGATAAGTTAAAAACCCTTAAGGCTATTATAAGAAAATAATATGGACCTAATTTTCAAACTTTCTATCTACAAAGTGAAGCTTCATTCTAACATAGATCGGCTTCCTAGGATGCATTTAAGTATTTCGTTATTGGTAGTTGAATCACTTAAATATATTTGTATCAAGCAAACAAGAAAAAAAAGTTTTATATTAATAAGTGTATGTTATGAAAATAGGTATTTTTTGGTTTAAATAGATGCAAAATAAAAACCGGTATATTGTAATAGTTTGAGGAAATAACCATATCTAATACATTTTTATTTCGTACGTATATACTACTCGTATGTTACATACATACATATCTTCATGCCAAGTCCCTTACGAAGTAATCAGAGAGTATCGAGTGCTGAATGTCACGATCCTATTGCACGAAAATACAAAGACATTTTAAAATATTTTTGAAGTGAAACTTCTTTAGAATCGTTCTGATTTTAAAACGAGTGCATCGGAAATACGACAGGTAAGAGACACAAATATATATTCATCTCATTCTTTTGTCGATTTACTGAAGTTTCACTTCTATCGTCTGTGAATCGCACACACACCTTTTTGTATTAAAAAAAAGTATTTAAAAACTCATTAAGTGAGTGAAATGAATTAAGTAAGACACAAAAAGAGTGTTTAAAACCCGGTCTTAACTCAAGTTCCAGGCAACATTATATTTTTTAATTATTATAAGGTTACGTCAATTTCATACTATTTCATTTGATTGCTTTTTGTAGCCCAAGTCTTCGTCAGACTTAATGTTTTCAAATAGTGATTTTTACTTGTATTTGTAATTTCTTTGGATTTGATGCACAGTAATCGTCACTGTGCTCAAGCGGTCCCACGTCGGAATTGACTTCTCGAGGTCCTGGGTTCGGTCCTCGGATCGGGCAAAAAATATAGAAAATAACAATACAATATACAAAACAACAAAAACAAATATAGAAAATGCGTATTATCAATTTTCTAATAGAAATAACGTTGCCCCGGAATGGATACGAGGGCCAAACTGAAAGTTTTTAGAACTGGCAACTTAAAAGCATTATATTAAAAAAATAAGTTTAAATTTTGAAAATAGAACTCTTTACCAATAATATTGAGTATACATTTCATTCATTTGTCAGTTGTTTTACGATTTGGCGGCAAATTGAAAATTGTCTGTGCACGTCAGAATGAATTTAAGCCGAGAAAATTTTCGTGCAATGATTTTTTATGACTTTCGATGTCATATAA
>NJDC01008740.1:59411-74479 GCA_002245475.1 Calephelis virginiensis
TTCGCATTTTAACACCAACACATTCTTTCAATCCCACTCTTTCTCGGATCTCACTGTTACGAATGCGGTCAGCGAGCTTTGTCCCTATAAAAATGAGTCTGTAAGTACCTTCACGCCTGTATGATGTAGATGTAGGCAAAATTACAATCAAAGCACCAACGATTAACTGAAGGTACTTAGGCCCACTATGTAATAACAAAAAACAACATTTGATTTGCCCCACACAGGAATTGAATCCTAGACATCATGCAATCAACGCCAACATTACCATTAGACTACAAAGGTGACATGAGCATGTTTTAAGAATACGGTTGTATTGAAAATGAGATGTTATTAAATCATATTTAAATATACTGAAATAATATTAATAATATTGTTATAATAAATAATTTGTTAGAAGTATTTCCAGATCAAATATTTAGTTGAAATGTGTCTACAATAAAGCACTAGTCAAACACCAAGCGTTTTTGCGCACAAAACATTTTTTTTAAATGAGAGTAAATACTAAATTCCAATCGAAGATAACTTTTGATAAAGGAGACAACAAAAAATTTTGTTCTAAAATCCGATGATAAATCTAAATTCAAACCAGACGTAAGCATATAATATTGTTTTATCTCTCATTTCGCTACACTTTAACGTTGATACTGGCAACCTTCACTGTCCAGACAATAACTTAGATATTAGGATATCATTCCATTACAAAAGATCAAAGGACGCCCCGGTATTATCCTTAACATATTCGTAAACATAAAACTAGATTTTCTCAAGACGTGACCTGCATAAATAGGTAAAGAAAGTTTGTTTTGACGTAATAGAATAATATACGTAATATGTAGTAGATATTTATGAAATAGCAAAATTTGCTTTATTTCTAAAAGAAGACATGATTTTATCTTAAAATCGATTTTATAGTTTGAATTAGACATGTTCTTTAAAATCACTATCTAATATCTAAGCGAATCTAAATCTATCTCTCATATAAAAATAAATCACTATTTCGAGTGGTCATCGTATAACACCTGAACGGATAGGCTAATTTTGCTAATTCATTTTTTATTTTATTTGTTACTAGCGGCCCGCCTCGGCTTTGTACGGTTATGAAATATACATATAAACCTTCTTCTTCAATCACTTTATCTATTAAAGAAAATCGCATCAAAATGCGTTGCGTAGTTTTAATGATTTAAGCATACAAAGAGACATAGGGACAGAGGAAGCGACTTTGTTTAATACTATATCGTGATTGTCAGGAAAAGGTTTATATGAAGAGAAAAACCCGGAAAATTGCAGAAAAAGTGGGTAAAACCACACTTTAATTTTCTCCATACAAACTATTGGTAGCTGCTAATGTCAAGCTATGTGAAGTTCGCCGGATCGGCTAGTTTAAATACAAATATTATTTTGCATTAGTCTACAAACACACTAGGCCTAACTTACTTTGCTTTTTCAAATAAAAGCAAATTTTATAAGACAGAAAACAAGCATACGTCTCTGCGGATGGAGACTACCGACTTAGAACACACCATAGATGTTGTGGGTGCGTCTGTTCTGTGTTCGAGTTGCTAGGCTAATTATTATGAACGTTCATTTTGCTGCGGGACTAGCTCGTAAGAATTTTTAAAATCGGTTGACAAATAATGACAGAGAAGTCAATTATTATTAAGTTACATTAATCAAAAAATATAGTACATATAGTATATAAAAATATAGTACATATTTTTTAATATAAGACTGACATATAACCTCTTTTTTTTCAAAGTTGATTGAAAATAATAAATAAACTTTATTTAAAGTTAAATGCATTCTTCTAAAATCTAAGTTTCATGGTATCATGCATAAGACAGTAGACGTCGTATATCTAGAAAATGCCCAGACTAAGGTATTAAAAAGGTTTACTTCGCTAAATATTCTTCGCAGCTGTTTCAATTTCTGTTTAGAAACAAGTTTCCTTGATATTAAATGAGAATGCATATAACATTCTTTTAAGTAGATCCGCCATATTTGATATTCAGGTCATGAAAAAGCGACTGTATTTTAAAATTTTGTGTTGTATATTTCCAAGCTTTATGAATGTTTTGTTAGGCGTAAAGTTTAAAAATAACATCTGTTCTCGCTTGACACGTAACTTCGCGTAAGATTTCAATGTATTCGGTGTGCACCTTCGCTATTTCTGACGCTTGTTTTTAAAATACATTCCCGAAGCCAGCTGACGTCTTTTATGCTATGTAACTTGTAAATGTTTTTGAAATATTATGATTTAGTTTTTAACATTAAATTTTTTCCGGTATTTTGATATGCGTCTTAATATACAATATATAAAACGATCGCCTCTGTGGTCTAGCGGTTTAGGTGTTGGACTTGATTGCATGAGGTCCCGGGTTCGAATCGGGCAACAAAAGAAAATTTGGGTTTTCCAATTTTCTAATTAAAAAAAATGTTGCTCGGGATTGGATATGTGCCCGGTTGGCGATAGGCTTGCCACCTATCACATTGTGGAACTAAGTGTCTTCGGCTGGTCATGGGTGACCTGGTTGTTCCTCTGCCTATGTTTTAGTGGATATGGGCGTGAAGATACTTTTTATATATATAAAACGAAATGATATAGGTTACAATTGAAGGTGCGTATTTAAGCGCCAAAACACCGAGCTGTCTCGCCTGGTATTATAGTCTTTATTTCACTGTGATACAGACTATAATATCAACTTAATGTTACACCTACGTTAGTCCACGTTTATTAATAAGATGGCTCAAGTTTTATTACGTTGAAAGTTTGTTAGAGTGTTTCATCTCACCTGTAGTAGGACTACTGCATTTCTAATCTTAGCTAATAAGTGCTTGGCCCACTCGTATTCCAATTAGAAGAATAAAATTTACGGTGCACGAGCATTATAGCAAATTGGTAGATTGTTACAGCACCTATGAGTTTATTGAATGTGAATAGACGTCGTTTTTAGAAAAAATACACAAATTACTTAAATTTGATCAAACCCCAAAGTTAACAAATATCATTGTATTAGTTGGTGACATTGTGAAAAAAAAAATGTGCGCGTGTATTAGTGTACACACGTTAGAAGTAAAATTTCTTCTATGACATCATTTTTCGTGGAGTGTAATCGAAAAAAAAACTTTATACTATATCGTGCATAGCCTGTGGCCTCGCTGTGAGCTAGCTTGAAGATATACCGGCCTGCGAAACAAAAATCACAAAGATTCAAAAGAATCACAAAGTGGAGCATAACAGAAGTTTGACGCGTAACAGAAAATGTGATGGCAAATTTCTCTCATATATCGATTATGAAATTTCGCTTAGAAATATTACATAATGTACTGTATTATCTTTATGTTTATGTTTAGTGATAGCGTTTTGTGTACAACATAGTGTAATATGTGTTATTATAAATTGAATCTAATCCCAAAGTTGACAAATTGTATCGTGTTGTGGGTGCTAACAGTTCGAGCGTGACATACGCGTATGTTATTCACATTTTTTTTGTGTGTACATACATGCCTGTAAATATTTGTATGATAGGGGAGCCAAAGGAGCATTTTTTGCATTAACTTATGTTTGTTAGATCTGGGATTAAGATATGGGAGATACTACCACTATATGACTATGGGACACTATGGGAGACCGCTGTTAATAATTTAATACAACAACAAAAAAAATGACTTCAATTTTAACAAGTTAATCAACTAAGTATACAAAAAATAAGTATTATTCTCGATTTCTCGAGGATTCCATCATCATTTCCAGACTTAAAGGTAAAAAAAATTTTTTGGTATTTCTTATTTTCCATGACCTAACTGACAAAATCCAATTTCATTAAAATCGGTTGGCTAGTGAGTTTTGCTCAATCCTACTAATATTATAAATGCGAATATTTGTATGTTTGTTTGTTACTCCCTCACGCAAAAACTGCTGAACCGAATTTCATGAAATTTGGCACATACGTAGAGAAGGAGAAGGTAACTTGGATTAACACATAGGATAGTTATTATCCAGAAAAAAAATTCTTGTGGACCATTAACCACGCTGGCAACGCCGCGGGCAGCAGCTAGTAAGGCATAAATTTTCATAAACCACGATGACTTCATCGTTATTTATTTTTGGAAAGAAGAAAGATCAAATCGGACTTGATAATAAATTGTAGTCTTTATTTCCAGTTTCACTCCTCTTTAATTACACAATAGTGGAATGAATGTTTCCTTTTATAGTATTGAAAACTATTTGCCTTTAAAAATACAGTCACTTAGATATCAAAGATATCTATTAATAGTATTTCTACAAAGTAAATACTACCCCTTGAAGCTATCGCTTAATAACAGTTGCGATAAACAATGTATCTGTGGAAATGAAGTTTGAATAGGAAATGAGGGATTGGCTGTGGAAGAGGGAATTGAGCTCCAGTACTAGCATGAAGTTTCCGCGCTTTCGAATCAAAGCATCGAAACGTTATATAGACTAAGTAACGAGTAACTAAACTTACACAGAAATAGCGTTATTCTTCGATTAAAAAGTAGAGTAACAATAGGAATAATAAGGTGTTATGTTACTGTTGTATCACGCCCGCATCCTCGAAAAGGTACGCAGAGAGAAGTACTTAGTCCTACAATTTTATATATAGCAAACCCCATCACTAATCGGGCAATTATTCAATCACCAGCAATGTTGTTTTTTGAAAACTGATAAACTATGAATTTGGACTCGACCGGCTTATGAATCGAACCTGTGACCTCAAGTAGTCAACGCGGGTTAACATAAAATTGCTATAATAGATAGGTAAGCGGCACATTAAAATTACCTAGACATATTTATTTTGGCAGAGCTGTGTATGCTACCACAGTTTTTACGTAACCTACCGTACATACGTAAATTTATGAATCTGGATTTTGTACTTCAGTCGCAACAATATCAGTGCTTGCCATAGTCGTGTTTAAGATTGAAGGAGGTAACAGGTAGACTTAATTAATCAAGAAGTTTATTATTACAGTCACAGGTTATTGCCAACCTGTTTTTGCAGCACAAATTGCAACTTTTTATCCAGATTACGTAATTTTTACAAGGTCTGTTTTTTTAATGACATAAAATTGTACTTCTTTCCCCAGTAGTGGCCATACCCTATGATGCCGCTCCACTGTCCTTATCTTGTCTGTACAAAACAAATATAAAAAAAACTTTAATAACCCTTGATAAAAGCTACGAGTAAGTTGTGTTCTGCCTCCCCCCCTCTCCGGGTGTGGGTAGGTCTGTGTGCGTGTGTATGATTAGTTATGATGCATATACGTTTTTTTTTATTTATTTATTTAATGTTAAAACAACTAATACTAAAACATCAATAAATGCACTACTTAAACTACTAAGAGTTTGTGTGTAATGCTACATTCGGACATTCACTTAAAAAAAATTGTGGGGGTTAATTGTTAATTTTTAATTTGAGGATTATTATATTAGATGTCTATCAATCATTTGAAAGTTGCCGTCTATATGTTTGTCAAGAGTCAGCCTTCAAATCGAAAACGCGAAAACTTCATGAGTAAAGGTATGAACTCCGATGCTAGACGCCGCTGGGGACAGTGATAGTGCCGGCGCGGTATATTGCCTATTTACATATGCAAGTATGTTGAGTGCGTTTTGACACCTTTTCAAAAACATTTTAACTTGTGATACTTGAATGATGAAATTTAGTCTAGAATGAACAGTTATTCATTCATTCAATTTAATAATTATGACTTCTACAAAAGTTCAAATTCAAATATCTTTTTTTATTCAACTATTTTACATGGTTATATATCATATCCAAGGACTGTGATGCAGCTACTAACGTCCATCTCCGTATAAAACAATTACATAATCAAATCTATTTCGTGAAAATGCAATAAATACAACAACGTAACAAAAAATACTATTGCCAAATATTTAGTATGAACTAATGATTTTATAAAATTAAGTTTAAATCATGTATAATATTTATTATAAGTAAGTGTGGTTGTTTCTATATATGATTGTGTGTGTTATGTATTTGTATATGTGCCAATGCGTTTTTGAGTAAGTATATGATAAAAGTGCAAGTACAATCCGCTAATTTAAAATGACAATTTGAGTGAACTACAGTTTAATTATATTATTATGTTGTGTGTGAGTGCGCGCGCGTGTGTGTTTGTGTGTGGGTGTATCTTTACGTGTGTGGATATTTGTATGCACCTAGGGATGAGCTTTATTCATGTGGATCATACAAGTGGTACTTGTACGTGACGACAATTTTCATAAACTGCCATCGGATTGAAATCGTGGCCACTCACTGAGATCCGGCAAAAGAAACTTAGCTAGCTTGATTTTTTTTAAAAGAATTACTATAACATTACAAAGTGCAAAAAGTATATATTACAATCAAATTTTTCATATTTATCATTCCCTAGATCTTTGTAAAACACTTATTCATTTTCACCTTACACAAAAATAAATACTTTCCAGGAACAAATATTTTTAAAAGGCATGCGTACGCGTGAAAAACTCTCCCTTAAATATTCGCTAAAAGATACTTTTAATATTTCACCAAATGAATACAATAGAATATTTCGCAAAAAAAGTTCAAGGGAACATCATAAATATTTTTTTCTACGCACAGAATAATAAACATGTCAGTATCGTAAGGCGGATATCAAACGGTGTTATTTCCTTTACATGGCAGCCATGATAGAATAAAATACCAACATAATATTTAAATCTCAGACACTTTCAATGTTATAATTCAGCGATGCATTTTTAACAATAAACGAAGACAGACACCTGTGGAATTTTTCGTCGATATCACCGTCTAGCCTATTCTATAAAACGTTAATGCTTGACAATATCATGTTCCAGTCTAATTATCAACAAAATATTTTTTACGATATTGGAAGGCAGATAGTCAATTCTGCGAAGGGGCTCTAACGGGTTGAGCAACATCTGTGTAATTAGGTATATTCCAGTTAAAATTTGAGTGTTATGTTGGACTAGTTCTTCCGGCGAACTTTGTTTGTATGGGCAAATTGAAATGTTGTTTTTGTAGTTTTCTCGGTCGGTCAGTCGAACAAGATAAAAATTGTCCTATGACCTTCTCCTGGTTCTAAACTACCTCCCTGTCAATTTGCAGCCAAATCAGCCCAGTCATTTTAGAATTATGTATAGGTTAAATAACACGACTTTCATTTATTTATATATATATATATATATATATATATATATATAGATTAATTAACATTGTAAAGAAAAATAATCCCTTCAGGCTTATTCTGGTATGTAATGTAAATTCTCTCCCTTCGGGCTTATTCTGATCAGTAAATTCTCCAATGCGTTTCAGTGCGGACCATGTCACAGGGACGTATTCAGTGATGATGCATTTTTCGCTATTCAATCTGCAAAATGAATAACAATAGCCTGGCAGTGCTTTCATGAAAACTGTATTCATAAAATGCTAATAAGACAAGCGCTCTTATTGAGTGCAAAATGCAAAAAGGGCCTATGCCCTGAGTACATGGATTCTTCATTGAAGTTTACATTAACATTTTTTATTAACGATTCTTTATTAAGGCTCCGGCGGAGGCAGACTAAAAGTTTTTTCGATTTTGTCCTCGTTACAAAATTGATATTTATTTTTCGAGAACGGAATTTGAATGGGGGTGAGGGATATAACTGTGTATACTTTATTTATGCTGCTAGCTATATCGCAAACTATGATAAGCTTAATTTTTAAAAATAATAAATCGCCTCTGTGGTCTTGCGGTCCAGGTGTTTGACCCGACTTGTTGTTGTTGTTTTGTTAAAGTGATGACTTCATGAAAGAAAGAAAGAAGTAAAATTATTTATTTGCGGGATATGTGTGCAAATGAGATGTAACAAATATATTTAAGTATATCAACATATTCTACCATATTTTGGTGTGCAAATATTTTAACATTTATAAAACATATTATTTAATTAAATATGCTTTAAATTTTAAGCCAATCATTTATATTTATAACTGGTTTAATTATTTATTACCAATAAGGTCCTGGGTTTGATTCTTGAGTCGGACATTAAAGAGAAAATGTGTTTTTTTCAAATTTTGTAATAAAATCATGTCGCTCGAGATTGGATGTGTGCTCGGTTGGTGATAGGCTTGCCACCTATCACATTGTGGGACTTAGTGTCTTCGGCTAGTCGTGGGTGCCCTGTTTGTGCCTCTACCTACTTCTTAAGGGATATGGGCGTAAAGATACTTTTACTTTTAATTAGACCAACACAGTTGTGTATATTAAGTAAGTTAAGGAAAAAAGTAGAAGTGGCAAAAAACTAATTTTCTAACTTCGCAAAAGGAAGGAGGATATGTCCGATACCTACACTTTTTTTCGTTTATATAAAACGATTCCTCTTTATTTATACATCGATTTTAAAAACTTTTTTTAAATTAAATATCGAGAAAGTTGTTTGGGTTGGGGTATTGGCTAGAGCTGATTTACTTAGTTGAAATAATCATTAAATCCGAAAGAATTAGTTTTCAGTTTTACTGCGCTTATTTTATAGATTACATTGTTTCGTCATAATATTATACCAAATGATGTATAAAGCTTGGCCAGTCCATAACTTCAGAGAATTCTGTGCGAAGACCGGAGCTTAATATGGAAGTTTCGAAGTAAGTAGTGCATAAAGGATATTGAACGTAAAATAAGTCTCTTTATGTCATAAAGCGCGTAGAAGTGGGTTGTTAAATCTCCCGTTCATCTCTGTACACTATTCAATCTTGATCACAAGTAATTTAGGAAGTTATAGGAGATGTCATATGTAATCATGATTCTATCTCTCTATTTTTTTAAATGAATTTTTCCCGTGTTGGACTTAGTTCTTTTTAAACTTTCAGCCTGGCAGCTTGTAGCAGGCGAGTATAGGTTAAATATAATAGCAAATTTATTTAGTTTTACGGTAGAAAGGGTTAAATTTCATTTTAGTTTTAATATGTTTGGTAATAAATAATTAAACTAGTTATAAATATAAATAATTGGCTTAAAGTAATAGTATATGAAATTAAATAATACTTTTTAATAAATATTAAAATATTTGCAAGCCAAAATATGGTAGAATATGTTGATATACTTAAATATTTTTGTAACATCTCATTTACACACATATTCCGCAAATAAATAATTTTCTTCCTTTCTTTCAATTAAGAATACTGGTGATGGAATAATTTCCGTCTTACCCTTAAACGGCTTTACTTATTCTTGCCATTATAATTATAGAGTGTACAGTATAAGTATTCCTCGAGAATTATGATTTTGGTTCTTTTCCAATCCTGTTCCATATTGGAATACAACATCACTTTCCATCAGCCGAGTTGTGTGTCATCATCCTCAGCTATCTACTTAGTCTGAATCTGATCCGGAATTCTGATCCGGAGTCGGTAGACTTTTATAAAATACCTAACGATCGCGTGGCAATCTACAAATGTGCGATTTCGAAGACATTTTTACCCTGCACAACACTTTTGTGGAATCAGTTACCAAAGGCGGTATTCCCAAACGAATTTGACGTAGAAACCATCAAGAAAAGAGTTTATTCATTCCTTAAAGGTCGGCAACGCATCTGTAATACTCTTGGTATTGCGGATTTACCCGGCGGTGATCATTTGCTATCAGGTGACCCACTTGCTCGTCTGCCTCCTCTTGTATAGTAATAAAAAAACAAGATACCTATTTAATCTATGGTGTAAACAGGCCTTAGTCGTTTAAATTAGGAGAGTCGTTTAAATTAGTTGTATGCTTGTCCGCTTTCGCTATTCAGCAAGTTCACCGTGTTGGTACCTCTACTTTACATATTCCAACCACCATAACATTAGTATTCACCATTAGTATTGGTTCGTGGTTGCTCCCTTTAGCGACTCACCCGGATTGGTACCACCGCCTTACTTATTCCTGTAGCCAAAACGTCATGACGTGTTCCGGTTTGGATGGTATGGTAACCGGTAAACTTACTTTTGCTCGAGGTCTAACATCCCGGCCTCAGGTTGGCAACGCACCATTACCACTTTTAGTGTCTCTAGGCGTCGTTAATTTTATACCATCAGGAAATCCGTCTGCTTGTTTGCCTTCCAATATTATAAAAAAAAGCCAAGCAATTCATAAAAGTTAAGCAAAGGTTCAATGGGCCATCGCCAACAAGACCACTGTGGTAGAGTGCTGTGCTGCTCATTTGGGAGGAGTCCTCCGCCTTTACTTTTCCTGCTGCCACAATGCCAAATTCCGATCCGGTGGGAGTTTATAAAAATTAATCACTTTTATGGTTTACGTAAATAAACTTTTTTCTGATTCTGATTCCGAATGACAGTTATTACGTTCCGATTCGGAGGATAGGTTAATTGGTAGACTTGCACAGTTAGCCGGCTACAGGACAGCGTTGCATCTACAGCATTTACGGTGTATATAGTCCAGGATCGTCTCTTGCCATCAAGAGAGCTTGATCGATGTCTTATCTCATAAAGAAAACGCACCAAACGTAGCATAATGTGACGGCTATAAAACAATAGTTCATTAGTAGCTCCTTCAGCGCCCAAAAGAGGTTTGTTATTTCATAATTTGTGTTATAACATAAAAACACATCTTACTATTTCATTATGTTATCAAATATTATCACAAAATTACGACGCTTCGATATGAATTTGTTTGAGGCATTGTGGTTAATTATGAAAGGTGTAATTTTATCATTTAATTAAATAAACGACCATACGATGTTTTACTTAGATACGTTAACTAGACTCCTTTACCTCAATTTAAAAAGCACAGAGCAGAAAAAGTAAAAATAGGGATGTCAATATAAAATTTCTAACAAGGATACGGATACGTGAATATAATATGTCGGTTTCGAATACGGTTGCTAACATATAATTATTTCGAATTATCCGTTAATTTCGGATAGTTATTTTAGCGGATGTTATTTCTGTTTTAAACCATAAAATTACATATTCGTTAGTGATGATGTCATTGCTAATCATTGTCGTATTTCGTTTTAGAAGGTGTCTGGTATTTTTATTAAAAAGATTCAACTTTAGTAACTATAAGCATCGCGAGTTTATTGCTATTGTAATATGCGTCTTCCAACATTATCCTAAAAAGAAAACTTAGGAACTACGATGTCTATTTATACTTGAAATTAAATCTCATTAAGACTCAACGTCAGGCATTATTCCATTTATTCCTATTACATTCGGTTGCGAGTGTAACGTTTTACGGATATTCGATCATTTCGGTTTCGGTTATATTCTCCGTAATGTGCCTAAGTAAAAGTTAAATTAGTAAGGGTTGAAGTATCAAGATTTCGATGAAGTAAAACAACACGCAACCTGCACTCAAACACGACATTGTTGAAACTAATTGTAGTTTTAAACATTTATTTTTTTAGGTTTTTAACCGATTCTAAAAAACGAAAAAATGCATAGTCTATTGCATTAGTGTTTTTATACGTATAACATTACTTTTTATTGTAGCGTTTATTCTTCTAATAAGGGATCGATTTGATTGTTTTTTCATGATAGGTCATTCTTCAGTGAAATATGACACATTAACATTTATTCATAAAGAAATGTAGGTTAAAAAATGTGTAGGTAGAATCAGATACAAAAATCTGTTATTTTTTAATAAGCTTACAGTTTATATGGAAAATATTGCTTTTTTTATGTGACAGTACAAAACCTGTTCAGGGTTATAACTTCGCGATTTGTATTAGTATTGGAAATCTATTTTCACACCATCTGTGTGTTATCTAACACACACACACACACTCACTATCAAGTATGTAATATAATTAAGGATAATATCCTCACATTATCCTCAAATATGAAAAGGAAATTGTAAAATCGACTATACTTTTGTAATGTTGATACAATGTTCATGTTAATAAAATAGTCTTTGATTTCTGGGCAGACCATATTATAATCATCTATCTATATATTTTTTTGCGATATAAGGCAAACAAGCGGCCGGATTTCCTGATGGTAAGAAATTCACGCCGCCTTTAGACACCAAAGGTGGTAATGGTGCGTTGCCAACCTGAGGCCGGGATGTTAGACATGGAGCAAATGCCAGTTTACCGGCTACATTACCCTCCAAACCGGAACACGTTAACAGCAATATTATGGCGACAGGAATAGGCGAGCGAGGATAATGCGGGCGAGTCGCTGCGAAACTCTACTACCTAGTAAAATGGTACGCTGTTAGTCACGGTAAGCCTATGCTCGCCTTTTATGAGCTACCTGGCCGGAAGGCAGATGGTCTATTTTTGCAAAGGAGCCCGGACCAAAATGTGGAAAATATTTAATATAGAACTATATCTCTCACAAATAAAATTAAATCTTTATACTTATTTACATCACATAATGCGTGAAATGACCAATTTCACTAACTCTTTTATCAGATGAATAATGATAAATTAATAACACAAACTACATCTATCTCAAATATTATTTTTCCTTTAGTTTGCATCTAGCAATGTAATTTGTTAAACAGAAAAGGATAAGGAACGTGTAAACTGGAAATATCGTATTGGCCAGTGAACGGGAAAAAACTAGAAGTACTACTACGTTTTATTCATTTTAGTTTATTGCTATACCAAACGACTGAATAATAAATTGGAATCAGAATGAATTAGAATTCTGAAATGCATTAAATATTTTTTTTGTAATTC
The DNA here is from genome assembly GCA_002245475.1 of Calephelis virginiensis. Taxonomy (NCBI): domain Eukaryota; kingdom Metazoa; phylum Arthropoda; class Insecta; order Lepidoptera; family Riodinidae; genus Calephelis; species Calephelis virginiensis. The sequence goes on from NJDC01008740.1 coordinate 72,106, forward strand.
AAGATGAAAATAAGAAATTGTTCTATAAAGATTTAGTAGTTACAAATACAAATACAAATATCTTTATTCAACTATTTATACGGTATCATACAGTAACTGTTCGGTAGCAACTGTAATAGTCGAAGGACTGTGACGCAACTACTAACGCCCACCTCCGTATATAACAATTACACAATCAACTCTATTTCGTGAAAAATACAGTTAATATAACAAAATAACATAAAAATACTGTTGCAAAAATTTAGTATAAACTAAAGATTATATAAAATAAGGTTAGTCGTGTATAATATTAGTTATAAGTAAATGTGTATGTGCGTGTGATGTATCTATGTGTGTTCGTGTGTGTTGTGTATATATGTGCACCTGCCAGTGTGTCTGTGAGTTATAGAAGCTTCAAAAAGTTATAATTTGTAAAATTTATGTTAAAATGAATGAATGAAAGTTGAAATGAAATTTGGTTGATATTATTTTAAAGACGCTTGTCGTCGACATTGGCCAAGGATTGAGGGTCAACGATCACAGACGAGCTTGCAATTAGAAGCCATACCACAGTTTTCGTTTTATGATGAAATATGCAGCTTTAGATAGTTACATTTGATTTTACTCCATTTAAAGTTTGGGGATAACGTTTTTCAAGAAGTGGGCTATTTATAATTTAGAGAGTTATTAAAATGTTTTATTAATTTTTAAGACATTTAAATTATATGCCGAATTAACATATCGAATATGTTAAATAACTAATTAACTTTTAAGATATTAATATATATAGAAAAAATATTGAAAAAAAGTTATGTAACATACCGATGTGAGTTGGTGAAATAAATTTAAAATGAGATGTCCAGTGAGTGATAGTGATACTTTACTGTGCAACAACGATAATATTAAGCCCTATTACTGTTATACAATCTACGAGTGTAAATGCATTTTTACGTAAAAGATTAGCAAACAAGCACACAGCTCCCCTGGTGGATGTCTCTATGGCTTATCGATACCATAGATGTTATATAAGCCTGGCAGTCCTTGGCCAGAGTGTAGGGCAGGGCCTATTGTGCAAGTCTACCGGCTACCGTAATTATAATTAAGTCATAATGTATGTATGAAATAAGTCTTCTATAAAGTTATCAGAAACATTTTTTTTATAAAAACATTTTGAGAAGCGTCAAAGCGTAACAGAATCTAGCCTACAGACTCATGAGTTACTCTTGTTCTCATTACCCTTAGGGCTGGTTTCACCGACGATATTGAAAACGAAGTACAGTAAAACTATGTTTAGTGTAAACGAGTTCAGTTATCGGTTGTAATCCCGTTAACTACTACAAGTACTCTTTTAAAATTATCAAGATTAAAGCCTCTGTGTTCTAGCGGTTCAGGTGTTGGACTTGACTGCATTTTAACATATGAAAATTCTAAAAATTGGATTCCCCCAATTTTCTAATAAAAAAAAAGTTCTCTGGATTGAATATGTGCCCGGTTGGCGATAGGATTGCTACCTATCACGTTGTGGGACTTAGTGTCTTCGGCTAGTTGTGGCTGCCCTGGTTGTGCCTCTGTCTACCTTCTTTCGAGATATTGGCGTGAAGGTACTTGACTTTTCTTATTGTTATAATCCTCACTCTTAACAATTGATTAAATGTTTGTTTACGTTAACCACGTTTAAATTCGACGATGAAATCCAGCTTTATTCTGTCTCTAGTTAGAAGTCACGTTGGCATTGTTAATTTAAAATACGATCATATCATTAAGGCACTAGGCACACTGTAATACGGTAAAACATGGATATAATATTTTATTTAGAATCTCTTAGAGCTCATCGAGTAGTTATAATACTCTGCCTCTACACAATACAAACTGATCAAGATTTTGCCAACCTTTGATGTGATCGAAATGTAGAATGTTTCAGGACGTCATCTATCATTGTGCTAGATTTCAATCAAACACATTAAACCTGTTCAGCATCAATAAAGAATAAACATCCCTTTTGTAAACTTTTGAGTTTATAATAAAACTAGCCGACCCGGTGAACTTTGTCTCGCTTGACATTAAAAAACTAGTGACAGTTTACGTGGGAAAAAATAAGTTGTTGTTTTTCCTATTTTTCCTGTGTTTCCTTGTGAAAAAACTCTCTTTACAAATATCTTCTACTGAGAAAACGCAACATAAAAAGAATAAGCGAAAATGGTCCACACGTTGACGCATGATGAGATGATTAAGGGGAGTAGGTGTTCATTTTTATGCATCCAGATAATTTAGATTTAAATAAACGATAAATTAAAAGAATATAAAGTATCAAGCATATCAACAATCAGTTAAATATAAACTAATCTTAGGTAATATAATAATCTTAAATAATATCTTAATTCCTTACTTAGTTCTT